>CM061534.1:142116799-142198927 GCA_030545055.2 Neoaliturus tenellus
ATCCTGTGATATTAATTATATTATTTTTCCTACGTCTGTCCAAGAAAGCAGTTGTTTTCGCCACTCGATATACGCGTTGCAAAACTGTTCATTTCCGTAGGCCTATTCATTTTTCTTTGGGCACTCTAAATTTACTTTGCGCACTGTTAATTCACTTAACGCACTCCAATGTTTAAACCTCAGAACAAAAACAGTATGTATTAGCCAGCAAGGTAAAACTATTTAAGCAGAATTAAGTTGGCAACAATGGACATAAAAACCTGACCTATTATCCTTGTCGTCGTTTTCAATCGGGAGTCGATATAAACATAGCCTACAAACCAGCTTAATTAAGGCGAGACTGTGTGAAAGCGCATAAGATGAACAACTCTATGACAGTGACTTAAGTTATTTATGCTTCTATTCGTCTTGACAGAGGTAAACAGTGTAATTAATACTCCTATTTGAAACAGCCAATGGATTTTTAACTAACTGAAGGAAATGCATCATTTAGGCTATCATAAATATCACATATTTAAACTTATATTATAACTATTTGACAGTCGTAGGAAAAATTAATATGTAACTCGCCTTAACTCGAGGGAAATTATTTCACACTCATCTGCGACTCGTGCGTAAACATTTCTCTTGAGTGCAGCAAAGTGTTACTTTTCGCACCTGTTGAATACATGATTATTTCGTAATTCACAATTTATTTTTCCTACCACTGCATGCAAATAATCACATTGCCACACCAGTTCATTTCCGGTTTTCCATTTATTCCCGCTCTAGAGCGGCAATATTCATTCCCGCACGCTAAATCAAATAGCAATTTAAGGTCAGCCGTTGTTACAAACCTTGCCACAACGGTTGGTTATTGTTTTCGTTTGGTAATTGCTGCTTGATTAGTTTGAGGTTATGTTTGATAGTCCCGACGATCTCGACACTAACTTTTTTTCTCTATAGGGCAAAAAATAACCACTTTTGCAATTCAACGGTTATTTTATATGGAAGAAACCCTTTTATGAGCAGTATGATAAAAATATTTTGTCTCTAAGTAGTTTTTTTACAAAATATTCTTATTTTTCAGATACTTTTAGTTTGACCAGACGGTTAGTTTGTCATGTATACTCTTTTAAACTATACCTATTTAAAATCATTTTGAATACAGTCAAACTACCATGGTTGAATTTATTTAAACAAGCATACCGTACACGTTTTTAATCATATTGTAACAATACATATATTTGACATATATGCCAATTTGTAATAGATTTGTAAATAGATCTGTAATGATATCACAGTAAATCCTGTATTAACGGATTTTTGTACCATCAGTGATGACAAATTATAAATTGACATAAAAAATACAAAATAATTGTAATGTTGTTTTAAAATCTAAAAAATATCCGAGAAAAAAGTATTCTTAATATTTTATATTTCATATTAATATTATATAATTATTACACAATCTATATTATATATTTTTGAATTTATAATTTTATATGAGAGAATTAGGTTGTGCAAGAAAATAACATCTCTTAACAGAACTTATATGTAAAAATTTCTGGTATTTGTTATTTAGTCTAGTATAAGAACCTTTGGTCTTCATAATTCCATGAGACATTAGTTGATTAATACAACTTGATATTTTAATATAAATTGCATTACCTAATATAATAAATCTTATACTACAATTAATAATTTGCTATATTTATTGATAGTGACTCGCCGTTTACATCTTTTCCATAATTTTAAGCCTCCAAATAAACCAAATTTAAGTCTGACTAAAGTTCAGATTATGACAAAAGAAATGTGAAATTAAAAGTTAATCCATAAAAGAGCGGAAGCGGCGAGTTGTAATTCCTTGTGATTGTTTAAATTATTTACACTTTTCTAAAGTTTGAGCTTGGGTGCGGCTAAAGTTGAAAGTGTCTAGCGCCGTGTAAATGTTGTTTATTTTCTACGACTTTAGCGACGATGTTAATAGTTTTTGATAAGAAAATATCCGAATAGCTATAAAATAATATCAGATGTGTGTGTCTAAAAGTAGGAATATAAAAATGGACTACCCCAAGCAACAAATAGGCCTACTTGATTATTTATTTGAAAGTAACTTATTAATATTACTTCATTTTATTACGATAAAAACAATACAGCGTAGATTTTATAAATAAATAAAAACTACGGATATAATCATTATTATAACCATTGCTATTCAGCTGTACATAATTAAATAATTTCTAGTTTTGATCCTTAGCTATAGACATTTTTTCAAGTGGATTTCTCGTTACATTTATTGTTTTACTTAGAAAAAACAAATTAAAATCAGCCTGGTTATCAAGCTGTAAATAAAGTTTTCTATTATTTAAAGCATCGCCCTGGATTATATAGTTTTCTCGTGGATTATTTAGTAATACTTTGCAATCGGCCAGATCTCTGCCGCCCGCAGTCCATCCGTGGTCCCTAGACTGGCGGAGTTATTTACAACTTCTATCTGATCCTCTTCTTAAATCTTTCCCTTGTCCTTTCGCAGAAATTCGTTCACTAAATGAGAAGTGCGTCTTGGGTGTTCTTTTCTTTTAAATGTAGTGGCTGTTTTGCAGTATAAATATTCGAAGTGCCTGGAAAATATCTGACTGTGTTATTGTATTATATCACTATTATATATTATATTTGTTAAGTAATTAATAAAATATCGAAATAATTATTTGATTCCATTATTGTTGGTTTGGTTTTGCTGAAAAATTCACTTAAACAATGAGGATATGCAATAGCTGCAATATCAGGTATGGAGGAAACATAAAATGGTAGGTAGTACTATGGTTTTTTTTTAAAGCTTTCCATCATAATTTATTATAATTGCAATGTTTTCTATATCCCAATATTAAATGTTGCTGATATTAAATACGAGTATCCACAATATATCATAACACCGGCTTTAAGAGAATATTCCAGAAAAGCAAAGCTTTCAATGATATCATTTATACAAATGACAGCTGTAGCTCTCCATGAAAGTAATCTTTTCATCATACCATGGCGATAAACGTTGTTTTCGGAACGGTCAGCTGTGATCGAAACTAGTTGATTCCCGGTGGGTTGGATAAACGTGTTGGTAAACAAAGTTTTCGGGACTAGTCCTCGAAACAGTGGTTTTCGGGACTAGGCCGGAAAAAAAAACTTCCAATGTTTGACACCACTAGCGCTGCTATTCTGCTTACAGTAATGTAAATCTCGTTGACTATAATATATAAATGTCACACAGCTGATTGTTTAGTTGTAAATAGTTCAAATACAAGATAAACAAATAACAACGTAAGAGGGGGTATATAGGCTATATAGGTCAAAATTTATAAATTTTTATCCAAACTGTATATTTATTAAAGGTGGTATGATGAAAAGTACTGTTCGTAACTCGTCCGAAAGTGGTATATCGGTGCTCGATCGAATTCAAGTACTCGGCTTCGCCTCGTACTTGAAACTCGATCTTGCACCGATAACGACCACTTTCCAGACTAGTGACGAAATATACTATTTATTAGATCTTTTGTAACTTTTGTAACACATATAGTTTACATATGATAAAAAAACTTTTTAGTCACCCTGTACGGACTGAGATATTCTCATACTGGGAATATATATGATATGTGTACATGCATATATTACTAAATTTTTAATTTATCTAAAGTTTGTGAAGTTTGTGGAGTTGATTTTGATATAAAAATAATCATTGTCGCATATTTGTGTCACCCAACTTAAATTGTGACTTTTCAAGTTTAAAAAGTAAATGGAAATATTGTTGACTTTTTCGACAAAAAAGTACATGTCAACAGGCACATGCTTATGATTGCTTGCTTCTTTATCCTTATCAAACTATTTTCTAAATTTAATTTTGTAAATTCGTGTTATTATTTTTAAAACTATATATAGTCATAAATAATTATTTTGTATTTAATAGTGTTACAATTAAGTAATTTTGTATTAATACTATCAAGTACGATTAAACCCCTTTTATTCAACTTATAAATCCCACCCTAGACCCCTTACAATGGACTGCTGTGTACAGAGCTGTGTTGTTTAAATCACCCCAATCACACAGGTCTTCCTTCACTGCTTTTCAGCGTTATTTATGTCCCTGCAACATGCTTCGTTCGAACTTGAGTGACCTTCCAGATCCTTTAAAGGTTACATGCAATCAATTATTTTCGTTGCTTTTTACAATTGAGTATACGTTTAAGCAGCGCGTTGATGACTTTATATATATTTTAATCACAATATGATTATTTATAATATTACAAATATATCTTACAATATATATTATTTTCTTTCAAACTTTAAATACAATTTAATAGAATTATTAAGGTTAAATAATAACACTGTAACTTACAGAAAAATTTAGTTTTCTTTCCCAGCCAGTTTTGTAACTTACACATAAAAAGCTCGTGTTTTCTAATGATTCTAACAGAATTATAAAGGCAATGAAAATTTCAGCTGAAAAATTAAAGTACACAATATTGGTTGAGAACCTAAAAACGAACCTTGGGGAATTCAATTTGACAATTTTTTTTATTTGTTTTTTAAGCAATAATCCTATAGCTAGTGATCCAGCTACTTACCGTTGCAGCGTTTTTGCTACATTGTAGACTGCACCTACTTATAGGGATGTTATTGGGAGAAAACCGTTTCCACAAGTTACTGATTGATTACTGACTTTTCCACCGCCGTTTTGTTGGTGATGTATTCATCAAAGTTTCACACCGCCGGCAGATCCATCAAAGTCTGCGAGCATCAATACATCACTTGTCAATCACCCTTCAAATCAGTCAAGTCACTTTCAGCTTTCCAACTCTTTAGGGACTAAGCTTTATACATTACTGTTTCAAGTATTATTTAACTTATCTCTGAAAAGTGTATATTATTAAGTTCTATGATTGTTGTTTTTGGATTAACAGGACATTATGTATTTAAAAAGACTATACTTAAATTTACATAGGATAAAAAATTATTGAATAAATTGTGAATTCTTCTCCACCGTAAGATCTATGTTATAATGTGTATTTTTTATGGTTAATCTTCGATTTTGGATTGCTCGAATGCGCGACCCATGTTGAGTTTAGCTCCTAACACATTTTTGTATAATACAAACAAGTTAATACTATAGTTGAAATTTATTAAAGAGCTTATCATACATCAAAGGGGAATGGGTTAAATTGGTTTAATAACATTGGTTTGACAGATAAATTTTATGTAAACTAATGTTTTTTACTTTTTAAATTTGTCTGTAGTTTTGTTTATTTTATGTAGCCCAAGTTATTATTGCATGAGCCACCCTTTTACTTCAGTCCGGCAGCCATGAGTAATATGAACTCAAAATTAATTAGGAGCTAAATGATCTGTATTAAGTATCAAATACATTTGTCAAAGAACATATCAAAATGGCAAATCAGTCTGTCTACAAGTTAGTAAAAAAAGCCAGAGTTTGCCACAAAAGTGTACGAGTATAACAATAGTTGTGGAGCACTAAAGTTAATAGTACAACACTGTCAAAGACGTTTAGCAATTAATTAATTGAGCATAATTGAATTTAAGTGTCATTGAAAAATAAATGCATAAAATCCTTAAATGATAAATAATATTGTGGACGGGATAGCTAATTCGTTACTTTATACAAAAATAACTTTAAATCTGTAAAAAAGATTCAATGAGTTTGATGTTATTTTTTTTTTTTTAATTTCCAAAACCTTTTTGTAAATCTCCCCAAACAATAAAATTAGACTCAAATATTGATTTTATCATATTGTTGATAAAATAAACATATATGTTATAAAAAACATATATGTTATAAAATTTTTTTGGTCTGGGATTTATATGTTGATACAAGGTATATTATTTTATTAAATTTGTTTAATTAGTTTTACAAAAAATGAACATAGGAGAATTTTACATTTTAAAGCAAACAAGTGTTTACTGCTCTAATCAAGTAAAACCACATTAACTATAGATAGTTATGTAAATAATAAGTTTTGTACTTATTTATAAAATCATACCAATTTAAATATATATTTATTGCACTTATAAATTAATTTTAATAATTAGTACATTTAAAAGTAAAAATCGTTTCTATTGTACAAAACGACGAATTTTTATTAATTTATTTGTTAATATGTTAAATATTTTGTAACTTAAAAGATTTTGTTAATGTATTAAATAGATGCTAATTATTTTGTAACGTCACTATTTTAAAAGATTTCATTTAAAATCCATTTTGTGGCCCCTGGATGATGTTTGAACAATTAATGGTAATCTTACCTCCGTCAATCATCCAACATTAAAAGGTTAGAATCTCCTACGTTGCTGACATGTTTCGTTGTTATCACAACATCTTCAGAGCATTCGTAGTCGTCAAAAGTTAAAATTAAACAACACAAACACGAACATTGAGACACACACGCATACGAACAGTTACATGAATTGATAGGCCTATCATGGCGACACGGACGGTCCCGGCGCGGGTGGCAGACTGCGGCGCCTAGGTCACTTCACTACTTGTACTGGGGTTATCAGTAGAGCAAAGGTTACTAGGTGATAACTTCCGTGAATGTAGCAGGACATTAAAAATCGAGTGGGACCTGAATTGCAGTTTTTCATTGAGGATATGCTGTTTATTTATTTCATCGTCTTGAAACATTTTGTAAATTTCTAATTCCTCCAGTGTATTTAATTTGCTACCTTTGCCACATACATGTAATACTTCTAAACTGTCATCAATTGCGCCCATTGAATGATTGCAGTCAAGTACGTGTTGGGCAAAAGCAGATGTTTGTTTATTATGCCTCGGGTTTGGTCGGTGTTCATTGTAACGGGTTCTAAAACCTCGCCCTGTTTGCCCCACGTATTGACTAGGACAGTCTGAACATTTAATTTTATATACACCCGTCCTGTCAAGTTTATCAGTGTTCTTTTCATTCTTAGACAGGGTGTTTCTTGTACGGTTTGTGGTTCTGAAGGCCAATTCAATGCCATTTTTCTTTAATTCTTTACTTAGGCCATTTTGTAATGTATGAGAAAATTCCACACAGACGTACTTCTTTTGCTGACTGTCGTTATTATCGGGTCTTCCATTTTTGCTTTTATGTTTTTTAATTAGTCTGTCTACTAGGCTACCCTTGTAACCATTAAAATGCGCGATGTATTTTATTGTTTTATATTCTTTCTCATAGTTTTCGGGGCTCAAAGGGACCGTCAAAAGTCTGTGCACCATTGAATTAAAAGCGGCAACTTTCTGGGAATAAGGGTGATATGACGTTGAATGTATTGTTTGTGCTGAATATGTAGGTTTCCTGTATATGCTGTATTGAAAATTATTGTTTACCTTTGTAATTGTTAGATCTAGAAAATTGATGCAGTTATCTGTTTCTGTCTCAATGGTGAAAGTAAGTTTAGGGGTTAACTTGTTCAGATAATTTAATAATAAGTCAAGCTGCCTTCTGTTGCCATCAAATAAAACAATGGTATCATCTACATATCTGTGATATAGAAGGATCTTATTTCTATACTTGTTCTTGTCAGATAAAATATATTCATTTTCAATGGAATTCAAATAAATGTCTGAGAGAATTCCGGAAAGGGGCGAACCCATTGCTAGTCCATCTTTCTGAGAATAATATTTTCCATTAAATGTAAAATAATTCTGACTTAATATTTCTTTTAAGATGGCGACTAACTCATCTACTGCCTCGGGTAACATGTTGGAATTATTTATTAAGTTTGAGTGGACTATTTCAACTGTCTTTTCTAGTGGTACGTTAGTATATAAATTCACTATGTCAAACGAGACAAGTAACTGATGTGTTTTAATCTGGTAGTTTTGTGATTTCTCAATAAATTCATAGGAATTTTTTAGGCTGTGATTATTTTCAAAAACGATATTTTCTTTAAGAATCCTTTCCAATCTTTTGGCTATGTTGTAGGTAGGCGCATTAGTGTAATCCACTAAAGGTCTTATGGGAACCTCTTTTTTGTGGATTTTAGGAAGTCCCCTTAACACTGGTGCAGATGGGTTCATTACTCTTAAACCACGACATTCATTGGTATTGAATAGTATTTTGCTGTTATTTAAAAGTTTCTTAATCCTATTCTGATAGGTCTTAGTTGGATCTTTTACTAACTCATCGATTTCGTTATTAACTATGAAATTATGAACTTTATCAATGTATTCTTTTCTGTACATAATCACGGTTGAATTTCCTTTGTCGGCTTTACATAATACTGCCTCATTTTCATTTAGTTTACATTTAATCCCATTTAAAACTTTAATCTCGTGTTGCTGTGAGGGAGTTAGGCCGTTTGAATTTTTGTTTTGTTTATATTTATTTTTCAATTTCCGTGACATAAAGGCTCGGGCTTCGTTCCTACTATCTTCATTTGGGATGGATTTGATAGCTATCTCGGCATTAATTAATTCATTAAAAATCCCCTTTTTGCCATACATGGGTAGGTTATGTTTGAGGCCTTTGTTGAGTAACGTCATTTCATCATCATTGAAAGCAATGTTAGTGTTGTTTATAGTGTTTGGGAAAAACTCGAAGTCAAACAATAATGCTGTTTCTTTACCTTTTTGTTCATTAACAAGATTAGCAAGTTTCTTGCGTAGAGTACATTTTTTATTACGTATTATTCTGGATACGCTTGCCTCAACATGACGGATCAGGTGTTCCAGTTCCACATAGTGGGCTGAATTTGCCAGTTCTAGGTATTTTTTCATTAATAAGACATTAAGCAAAGATTTTTTGTAGTACAAAGATTTAATTTCATTTTTGATCCAAAGTTTTTCTGCAAAATCTTTGGTTTTCTTTGCTGCATGGGATTTGTTGCTTATTTCAACCTGAACGTATTTAGGTCTTATATCGAGTCTCAAACAGTCCTTGTTAAATTTGATGTTCTGAATTGTGTTGGCCAATTTTAATTTGACGTTTTTGAACTGTATGGCCAAATGTGCCTGACTGGCAGAGCAATTAAAATCCATTTTGTGGCCCCTGGATGATGTTTGAACAATTAATGGTAATCTTACCTCCGTCAATCATCCAACATTAAAAGGTTAGAATCTCCTACGTTGCTGACATGTTTCGTTGTTATCACAACATCTTCAGAGCATTCGTAGTCGTCAAAAGTTAAAATTAAACAACACAAACACGAACATTGAGACACACACGCATACGAACAGTTACATGAATTGATAGGCCTATCATGGCGACACGGACGGTCCCGGCGCGGGTGGCAGACTGCGGCGCCTAGGTCACTTCACTACTTGTACTGGGGTTATCAGTAGAGCAAAGGTTACTAGGTGATAACTTCCGTGAATGTAGCAGGACATTAAAAATCGAGTGGGACCTGAATTGCAGTTTTTCATTGAGGATATGCTGTTTATTTATTTCATCGTCTTGAAACATTTTGTAAATTTCTAATTCCTCCAGTGTATTTAATTTGCTACCTTTGCCACATACATGTAATACTTCTAAACTGTCATCAATTGCGCCCATTGAATGATTGCAGTCAAGTACGTGTTGGGCAAAAGCAGATGTTTGTTTATTATGCCTCGGGTTTGGTCGGTGTTCATTGTAACGGGTTCTAAAACCTCGCCCTGTTTGCCCCACGTATTGACTAGGACAGTCTGAACATTTAAGTACATGGGTTGAACAGCAATGGGTTCGCCCCTTTCCGGAATTCTCTCAGACATTTATTT
This sequence comes from Neoaliturus tenellus, assembly GCA_030545055.2. Taxonomy (NCBI): domain Eukaryota; kingdom Metazoa; phylum Arthropoda; class Insecta; order Hemiptera; family Cicadellidae; genus Neoaliturus; species Neoaliturus tenellus. The sequence goes on from CM061534.1 coordinate 142,126,521, forward strand.
GAATTCCATTGAAAATGAATATATTTTATCTGACAAGAACAAGTATAGAAATAAGATCCTTCTATATCACAGATATGTAGATGATACCATTGTTTTATTTGATGGCAACAGAAGGCAGCTTGACTTATTATTAAATTATCTGAACAAGTTAACCCCTAAACTTACTTTCACCATTGAGACAGAAACAGATAACTGCATCAATTTTCTAGATCTAACAATTACAAAGGTAAACAATAATTTTCAATACAGCATATACAGGAAACCTACATATTCAGCACAAACAATACATTCAACGTCATATCACCCTTATTCCCAGAAAGTTGCCGCTTTTAATTCAATGGTGCACAGACTTTTGACGGTCCCTTTGAGCCCCGAAAACTATGAGAAAGAATATAAAACAATAAAATACATCGCGCATTTTAATGGTTACAAGGGTAGCCTAGTAGACAGACTAATTAAAAAACATAAAAGCAAAAATGGAAGACCCGATAATAACGACAGTCAGCAAAAGAAGTACGTCTGTGTGGAATTTTCTCATACATTACAAAATGGCCTAAGTAAAGAATTAAAGAAAAATGGCATTGAATTGGCCTTCAGAACCACAAACCGTACAAGAAACACCCTGTCTAAGAATGAAAAGAACACTGATAAACTTGACAGGACGGGTGTATATAAAATTAAATGTTCAGACTGTCCTAGTCAATACGTGGGGCAAACAGGGCGAGGTTTTAGAACCCGTTACAATGAACACCGACCAAACCCGAGGCATAATAAACAAACATCTGCTTTTGCCCAACACGTACTTGACTGCAATCATTCAATGGGCGCAATTGATGACAGTTTAGAAGTATTACATGTATGTGGCAAAGGTAGCAAATTAAATACACTGGAGGAATTAGAAATTTACAAAATGTTTCAAGACGATGAAATAAATAAACAGCATATCCTCAATGAAAAACTGCAATTCAGGTCCCACTCGATTTTTAATGTCCTGCTACATTCACGGAAGTTATCACCTAGTAACCTTTGCTCTACTGATAACCCCAGTACAAGTAGTGAAGTGACCTAGGCGCCGCAGTCTGCCACCCGCGCCGGGACCGTCCGTGTCGCCATGATAGGCCTATCAATTCATGTAACTGTTCGTATGCGTGTGTGTCTCAATGTTCGTGTTTGTGTTGTTTAATTTTAACTTTTGACGACTACGAATGCTCTGAAGATGTTGTGATAACAACGAAACATGTCAGCAACGTAGGAGATTCTAACCTTTTAATGTTGGATGATTGACGGAGGTAAGATTACCATTAATTGTTCAAACATCATCCAGGGGCCACAAAATGGATTTTAATTGCTCTGCCAGTCAGGCACATTTGGCCATACAGTTCAAAAACGTCAAATTAAAATTGGCCAACACAATTCAGAACATCAAATTTAACAAGGACTGTTTGAGACTCGATATAAGACCTAAATACGTTCAGGTTGAAATAAGCAACAAATCCCATGCAGCAAAGAAAACCAAAGATTTTGCAGAAAAACTTTGGATCAAAAATGAAATTAAATCTTTGTACTACAAAAAATCTTTGCTTAATGTCTTATTAATGAAAAAATACCTAGAACTGGCAAATTCAGCCCACTATGTGGAACTGGAACACCTGATCCGTCATGTTGAGGCAAGCGTATCCAGAATAATACGTAATAAAAAATGTACTCTACGCAAGAAACTTGCTAATCTTGTTAATGAACAAAAAGGTAAAGAAACAGCATTATTGTTTGACTTCGAGTTTTTCCCAAACACTATAAACAACACTAACATTGCTTTCAATGATGATGAAATGACGTTACTCAACAAAGGCCTCAAACATAACCTACCCATGTATGGCAAAAAGGGGATTTTTAATGAATTAATTAATGCCGAGATAGCTATCAAATCCATCCCAAATGAAGATAGTAGGAACGAAGCCCGAGCCTTTATGTCACGGAAATTGAAAAATAAATATAAACAAAACAAAAATTCAAACGGCCTAACTCCCTCACAGCAACACGAGATTAAAGTTTTAAATGGGATTAAATGTAAACTAAATGAAAATGAGGCAGTATTATGTAAAGCCGACAAAGGAAATTCAACCGTGATTATGTACAGAAAAGAATACATTGATAAAGTTCATAATTTCATAGTTAATAACGAAATCGATGAGTTAGTAAAAGATCCAACTAAGACCTATCAGAATAGGATTAAGAAACTTTTAAATAACAGCAAAATACTATTCAATACCAATGAATGTCGTGGTTTAAGAGTAATGAACCCATCTGCACCAGTGTTAAGGGGACTTCCTAAAATCCACAAAAAAGAGGTTCCCATAAGACCTTTAGTGGATTACACTAATGCGCCTACCTACAACATAGCCAAAAGATTGGAAAGGATTCTTAAAGAAAATATCGTTTTTGAAAATAATCACAGCCTAAAAAATTCCTATGAATTTATTGAGAAATCACAAAACTACCAGATTAAAACACATCAGTTACTTGTCTCGTTTGACATAGTGAATTTATATACTAACGTACCACTAGAAAAGACAGTTGAAATAGTCCACTCAAACTTAATAAATAATTCCAACATGTTACCCGAGGCAGTAGATGAGTTAGTCGCCATCTTAAAAGAAATATTAAGTCAGAATTATTTTACATTTAATGGAAAATATTATTCTCAGAAAGATGGACTAGCAATGGGTTCGCCCCTTTCCGGAATTCTCTCAGACATTTATTTGAATTCCATTGAAAATGAATATATTTTATCTGACAAGAACAAGTATAGAAATAAGATCCTTCTATATCACAGATATGTAGATGATACCATTGTTTTATTTGATGGCAACAGAAGGCAGCTTGACTTATTATTAAATTATCTGAACAAGTTAACCCCTAAACTTACTTTCACCATTGAGACAGAAACAGATAACTGCATCAATTTTCTAGATCTAACAATTACAAAGGTAAACAATAATTTTCAATACAGCATATACAGGAAACCTACATATTCAGCACAAACAATACATTCAACGTCATATCACCCTTATTCCCAGAAAGTTGCCGCTTTTAATTCAATGGTGCACAGACTTTTGACGGTCCCTTTGAGCCCCGAAAACTATGAGAAAGAATATAAAACAATAAAATACATCGCGCATTTTAATGGTTACAAGGGTAGCCTAGTAGACAGACTAATTAAAAAACATAAAAGCAAAAATGGAAGACCCGATAATAACGACAGTCAGCAAAAGAAGTACGTCTGTGTGGAATTTTCTCATACATTACAAAATGGCCTAAGTAAAGAATTAAAGAAAAATGGCATTGAATTGGCCTTCAGAACCACAAACCGTACAAGAAACACCCTGTCTAAGAATGAAAAGAACACTGATAAACTTGACAGGACGGGTGTATATAAAATTAAATGTTCAGACTGTCCTAGTCAATACGTGGGGCAAACAGGGCGAGGTTTTAGAACCCGTTACAATGAACACCGACCAAACCCGAGGCATAATAAACAAACATCTGCTTTTGCCCAACACGTACTTGACTGCAATCATTCAATGGGCGCAATTGATGACAGTTTAGAAGTATTACATGTATGTGGCAAAGGTAGCAAATTAAATACACTGGAGGAATTAGAAATTTACAAAATGTTTCAAGACGATGAAATAAATAAACAGCATATCCTCAATGAAAAACTGCAATTCAGGTCCCACTCGATTTTTAATGTCCTGCTACATTCACGGAAGTTATCACCTAGTAACCTTTGCTCTACTGATAACCCCAGTACAAGTAGTGAAGTGACCTAGGCGCCGCAGTCTGCCACCCGCGCCGGGACCGTCCGTGTCGCCATGATAGGCCTATCAATTCATGTAACTGTTCGTATGCGTGTGTGTCTCAATGTTCGTGTTTGTGTTGTTTAATTTTAACTTTTGACGACTACGAATGCTCTGAAGATGTTGTGATAACAACGAAACATGTCAGCAACGTAGGAGATTCTAACCTTTTAATGTTGGATGATTGACGGAGGTAAGATTACCATTAAAAGATTTCAGATTTCATTGAGGAACATGTTTTTCACGAATGCTGAACACAGTCGTGCAGTGTAATGCCATTTTATCTTCCTCCATCAATCACCTGATCCTCCCAAGTCTTAATTATTGACTCTCAGTTAAAATAATAATCCTGATTGACGTTGAATAGCTGTAATTTTACTTGACTTTGAAGGCTTGTCAATTTTTGCGAACTCTGTTATCTTAGATGATGAGAAAAGTTTTCTTTTCCTTTTAACACTAATTACTTTTCTAGCTTTTTCGAAGGACAAAAATTGTTATTAATATTTAAAAAAATGTCATAGAATTTATGAAAATCTAAAAAAGCGTTAAATACATTCACAATAACACATTAGGTACTCCGTGTATAGGAAAATTGCCGTCTTACTAAGATGTTAAAGATGTTGATAGAGGTTTGATACGGCTCATACAGTTAAGTACATAAAACTGTAGGTGAAACTTATAACATTTTCTTTGCATGTATGAAAACATTTACTTCATCAAACGAACTCGAAAAGTAACAGAAAACGACTTGACTTTTATTGTGGCATTGTACATTTATTATATTAGTTTGGGTTTTACGATCGAAAATTAAAGGTGCGTGTTATGTTGAAGTGAGACATCTTGAGAACTAAGATATCAAGAATTGGAAACTGACAGAGAGGATATCTTCCAAATTGTCTCCCGACCCTGCTGCCGCTCCGGCGAGGGCCAAGTTTTCTCATAACATGGTGCGCGGCTGGGGTTTATGGATTTCAATCGGAGAAAGCCACAATTAATCTAAACAGAAGTCCAAATTTAGTTTTAAAAATATCAAATCGGCATGGATTTTCGGTCATATCCCGTCAAAAACCCTTTAACAAAACTCCAACCAAAAACCTTTTGGTAACCTCTTGAAGGTAATAGCAACGACGGTAAAGTAGCAAAGTTCGAAAACTGTGATTGGTGAGTTGACATTCAATCAAACCGGTTAGGGAATATTATAAGATAATTTCATCTTGATGACATTGAAGTTAATTTCTATACAATATTGTATTCTCAGGCATGTATTTTAAAATAAATATGAGGCACAAAATATGTACTCGTTGTAAAATTATTTTATACACCAATATTAAAATTAGTTACCGAAGTTGCAGATGTCCCAATTTTAAACTTTGAGTCCCTGAGTTGACCTTAAAGATTCATCTCCGGAAAACCTCGTGAGGATGCTGACTCATGTATGACATTTCGTCATACATACATTCATGCATTAAGGGTGTGCACTACCTTGGCGCCAAATCGTCTAGCGAGACTGTTAACTGCCGCTATACGCGGAAACTCACATTTTGGAAAATATATGACAGGTGATTTTAAATTTTGTTACTTTAATGCTTTTTTGGTTTCAGTGCGAAATCGATCGGTGGTCTAATAACGATGTTTTTGAAATTGCAGACTTTTCGCATCTCCCTTCTTGCATCGTTATCTATAAACATTTTACCACTCTTATTGCAGATTCTTGTTCTCAAGATTATATTGTACTCGTGTATCGTCTTATTTTTCTTTTAAAAAATGTTTTTAATGCGTTAAAACTTGATACAAAAACGCTTATTTCAACATTATTATCAAGCACCCTGCTTAGTAATTTAAATTAATATCGAAATTTTAAGACGATAGCGGAGTACAAAATTATATTACGAAAAGAATGACACCAAAGTATTTTAAATCGGTTTACAACTGGGGCGACAATCATGGAGATTCAAAACCCTTGCATCCGCGCACGGCAGATGGGTAGGGCGCACCCTGCCGCAGTCTTGTTGACAGGGCAACCGTGAAAAGTGTCTTCATAATTGTAGGCACTTCAGTGGTTTTGTGTGTGGTAGCTGTGTAAACCTCGTGTAAACTCGTATAGGTTGGAAAAAGGATTCTCCATGAGATAGTTTTTTCCAATTTTCTGCAAAAGGCTAGATTGTCTGATATACTCTTGACTCCGGTATAGTAAATGTAAAATTTAACTAATAAAGCTACTATCTCATATATGTAAAGAAATACAAATTTTAGAATTCTTAATAATTGTCTACGTAGTGATAAACACTTCTAAGGTTGATGATTTGTTTGTGAATGTTGATTTTTGTAAAAAAAAAAAAAAATAAATAAACTGCAGCATCTACCGAGCGTAAAACGTAAGATATAAAATAGTCAATTAATCATATTACATTAACAAATGAAATGTAATGATTTCCGTCATATCCCACCTTTTTAGGTCAGTTGTGAGATATTGTTTGGAATTAAAATACCTATAAAGTGGTATGTTATGTCATACAATGATCTACGCGAAGACTCAGTCGAAGTTTTCTACAGTATTCCCTATTGACGTCCATCGGAAGAAATATTTAAGATAGGCTATATTAATTTATTCACATTTCTGACAAATGCAACTTTTATGCATAATTAATTTCCCATAAAACGAAATTAAATTATAGTAGATGAAATCACAGATAAAAGGTAGAACTAATTTGATAGTTTTGAAAGTTGTGCGGCGCGACATTCAACGCGTCGATCGCCCGAATGGTGATTACGTTGTGACGCGTGTCAAATCAAACATCGACAACGTCAGTCCGAGTAACATGACGTCAATCAATACTGATGACGTTTCGTGGCCAGTCACGCCGAACCGAACCACACATTTAATTGACATTATTAAATTAAAACTCTAATTAAGAGTCCTACTACATTTTTTTTCAGTAATTATAAACCTACTGTTTGATGGTTTTTTTCTAAATTGAATAAATTGTTATCGTGTTGTATCACACATAAAACTTCCAAGGATCAGCTTTGGGAAAGTAACCTAACTCTTACACCATCGATGATATCGAAAACATGAACTTCAATAAATTATTATATGATTGTGTCATTTTTAAATATATACACGGCTTCAACAAAGCATGAAACATCAAGTTAGGCGTGAGTTTTCAGCACCGCATCGAGGATGTCCATGGACCAGTCCACCCGTCAACTGTACAGCCTCATTAACACGTGTCAACTTTCAACATCTGTTTATGTCTGTTTGTTGCAACGGTAAAAATATGAGGCCCAGTTGTCTGCGTGATGCAATGTTGAATCATCGCTGTGGCATGCCTGCTTTATGACCATGGCGTGAAAACGCGCGTCCGTCCACAACGGGACAAACACGGTGGTGTTGACATTATATGGTGTTTGTATAGAATTCTTAATACATTCTAAATGATTGATATTTTTGAAAATATATATTTAATTTTGCAACAATTTACTAACAACATCTTAGGCCCACAGTTATAAGCAGTTACAAAAATGTAAAAAGATTTGGTCAAATAAAAAAAATAAATAAATAGAATGTATGATTTGATGACAAAGGGAGGCCTTCTGTTGGGTAACTTTCCTGTCGACAACGTTTCTCCGCGGTAATAATTTAAAATTACAAATTTTAGTAAAGATTAGATTATGTTACCGCAGTTTGCGATATTCGTCTCGTAGGTAACTGTATTGGTCAGTAAAGTTACCGTCCAGGAGATATCCTATAATCAATAAATGACAATGTATAAAAAATATTACTGATTATTATAAATTAATATGAAACAAAAAATATTTATTTGTAAACATGTCACATTAAACATTTCAGGATTTCAATTTTAAAATTTATTATTTTTATTTTATTTTAATATATTAGCTAATAAACATCTATTGACTTTAGTTGAGTGAAAAGGATACTTTTCGGACAAAACGGTTTGAGTTAAAATATGAAAAGTGATAACTTTTAATTTTTTAAAATTTTAAAGTATTTAACGACACAAACTAAAAAAAGATAAAAACGAAAAGCTACCGGTAGTTATTCTCATCAAACTAACTGAAGGAACGAAAAGTTCTTTTTTCATTTGTTAAAATTCAACAGTCTACTTCTTACTACTTAACAAAGCAGTAACATTAATTAAAAGAACTTCCACTTGTTAAGACCAAGATGGCGGACAAAGCCGCGGCTCGGACGGATAAACAACGATTACGCGACTTGACACCCGCTACCTTCGCGCGGAACTTTTGAAAAGTGTAAATAATTCAAACAATCACAAGAAATTACACCCAGCCACCGCCGCCACCACCGCCGCTTCCTCTGGCCTCTAATTTTAATTTTTCATACCTCACATCCACACTTTTAAAGTTAAGTAAATAAAAGTCTACTTTTGGATATTGAGTTGGGTGGAAATATTCATTTTTATATTTCTTTGTTAACTCAAGGAACAGTATAATTACTCCATAAATAGTTTTATACAAATTATTAGAAGTAATGATTTTGAAACGTCTATTTTATCTACGAGTCAATTTATTACTTCACACTCTTCGTAGTCCGGTAATTTATTCTTTTAAATAGTTGTTGATGATCTTAAAACACCTTTGAACGTTTCGATAGGGAACGATGTAATTTTTCTGTCTGAATTTTACATTTAGTTAGCCTTGAAGCGTCATTTATTAATAATCCAATAAAATTGAGTCTAGGATTCAACCCGTCAGGAATAAAACTGGCTAACTCTGGAGAATCACACAGAAAAAACTGTTTTGTTATGGTAACAAAAAAATTGTTGTCCCAACAAAAAAATTTGGTTGAAATAGAGACAACTATTTTTTTTGTTGGACTAACAAAATTATTTTGTTAAAAATTGTTGGTTAAAGCAACAAAAATTTTTTGTAATTGCAACAAAAAGTTATATTGTTATTTCAACAAAATTCTGATACATTTTGATGAATTAACAAAACCATTTTGTTGGCCTGAGTTATTGCAAATTATTATTTTTACATATAAATTCATGAATTAGAGAGTTTTTGCACATACGGTAAATAATACGGTAAACGCTAAACGCTATTTCATTTATGGTTGATTTGCCTATTTATACTGCATGAAGCTATGAAAAACTTGTTGAAAAGTGATCATCGGTCAACTTTATACATTTTATCCGGTTCCACCAAAGTGAACCGCAAAGTATTTATAAATTTACCAATATAAAAATAGCGTTTAGCGTTCACCGTAATGTTTATCGTATGTTGCAAAAACTCTCTAATGTATTTATGCCAACCACCAGATTAAAAAAATGTAAATAAAACTAATCAAAAAGTATACACCCGTGACAGGATTCGAACCTAAAACCTCATATCCATTGACCTGATGCTCTAACCACCTGAACTACGACGGGAGCTCTGAGAATGGCGGTTCTTATTTACTACTTAGTAATTTTTTACTCGGCCTCCGTTCAGAACTTGTTAAAACTCAAAAAGTTAGTCCAAATGTGAAATAACTCACTAATTGACGTTGAACGTTTATTTGACGTGAAATAAATATTCTGTGCTATGTGGGTAAACAAAATATTTGGTTGGGAATACAAAATTTTATAACCAAACCCATTTAGTTGATCTAAACCATTGGTTTTGTTGGTTTGACCAATTTATTTGGTTCCCTCAACAAAACGAGGGCAACAAAATAAGTTCTGTTGCTACAACAAAACATTTTTTCTTGGGAATACCAAATTTTATAACCAAAACCATTTTGTTGATCCAAACCATTGGTTTTGTTGGTTTGACCAATTTATTTGGTTACCCCAACAAAACGGTGGCAACAAAATAAATTTTTTTGCTCCAACAAAACAGGTTTTTCAGTGCAAAAGAGTAAAAAGTCCACATAATTAGAAAAAAATTAGACCAAACACCAATGCCTTAAAGAGTTACGATAGTGATATTCACCAATGAAGATATTTAAAAACATTTTCTAAAAATATTCTGTTGAATTATTTATAACCTACACAATGATAATTTTCTTCCCTCGCTTGTTCTGCAACTTAATATTACTTTATTAACTTAAAAGAAACCTTTTTCATATATGTTTAAAAGCCTAAGTGGTTTTCACGAGCACTTTGTTTAACGACGCATGCTGCAGAGACATAAATAAAGTAGAAAGGCAGTGAAGGAAGACCTGTGTGATTGGGGGTGATTTAAACAACCCGCCGGCTCTGTCCAGTATAATGCTGTCCTTCTAGCTTGTTTAATGTTGTTGTTGTTGGTGTGAATAGGATCACTGCTGGTCCTAAAGAACAACACTAGTCATGTTACCTCAGATAAAATCCAACTGTTTTCAAAGGTATAGGCGATCTTTGGGATTAACCTGTATGCCATGAGTAAATTTTGCATTATAGGTTTTATGTATAACACATAACCTTATCTCTACCATGCGTGCTAATTTTTATACCAGTAACATAAAAGTCTAAATGGCAATCATGTTACTATTTTGCGCGGAATTTCGTTTAACTTGAAGCTAAAATCGGATAACTCTTTTTAAAAACAAAAAATTTCGATAGTGTTAAAAAACTGCAAAATAACTCTAATCAATATGTTAAAAATCAAACTATTTTAAACCAAAACAGTAGAATGTGTAAAGTTAAACAACAACAACAACAAAAAATCGAATGATTCTGAAAATGGAAACAAAATTGATTCTCTTACTGTTATCGACCTATATACCATATTATTTATATACAGGGTTTTTTCAAGTCCAAGACGTACATTATTTAGTTATGTTGAAACCTTAAAACTTTCAAGTAGATACCTATTGTATATACATAGTTTTGTAATTGGGACCTACAAGAAATTAATCAATTCATTATTATGTGGCTTTATTGATCTGAGTGACAATTGATTATTCATTATTCTATATAATTTTCTAATGTCTGTGATTTTAATTTGGATCGGGCAATAACCAAATTATTTTCAATGTAGATTTTCAATTATTTGTTTTGGATAGAAAAGCAAGTTTAAAAAGATACAGCTAATGAACATTTTTAGGAAAGGAAGAAAAGGCAAAATGTACAAGATTAAAGAATGAGATAAGATAAGAGCAGTAAATATCAGCGACAAACAATAGGGGCCAGTGGACAGACGCGGACGGGTGCGGGCCGGCCAGACGTAGGGACGTGATTGGTGGTATCACGGCACTGCGGAAGCTGAAAATAAAGAACCAGAAGAAAAATAGGTATATTATATTGTTAAATTGATATTTAAAGTAGGAAAGATTATTTATTATTTTATATAGATTATTAAGATTAGTTATGTAATGTAATGGCAATTTTACGAATTTATACGAGCAATCTATATGTACTATCTGTTAAATTGGTGCTTACGACTTGAATAAGTAATTAATAAAGTGTCAAATTGTTAATATTCGTAAATAAATAATATCGTCTTTATTTTCTTGTGGTTTTCAATAAAAGTTTATTTTTAAATCAACTTTGGTAAACGAATAATGTAATAAGCCTATATTTTAATACGCGGTTGTAACGCTACGTTCTCAGCAACAACTGAACCTATAGTCATGATTTATGTGTCAAATTAAAGGGAATTAATGCATAGATTTGAAGAATCTCCTCTAAATGCATCATTGTCCTAAGGGTTACACCATTGACTATGGATACGGTTACACCCTTCAACAATTCAAAATTTTGGGTCAATGCATTTCTTTTGGGAAATATAATACACTTTTGTAACTCTGAGTTCTTAACCAAACCGATCTTCATGATTCATGTCTCAAATTAAAGGGAATAATGAATCTATTTGCAGAATATCTTTTAAAAGTTCGATTTCCCTCGGGGTTACACCCTACAACAGCACTTCAAAGATTTGGGTCAATGAATATTTTATGCGGAAGACTAAAATTTACATGGTTAAACAATATTTAATGTGTCTGCTGTGATAAAAGTTTGTTATTGTTTTCATAACCTCAATTTTGTAGCACGGCGTCCTGTGTTTGGAATTAAGGAGACTTTTACGTTTGCTTATATTTAATGTTTATTTTATATGTTACTTTTTGTTATATACTATAAAGATATAGATTACCAATATAATATTTGATATAAACTGATTGTTTTGATCCGTATAATTTACTGTGCACGGCCACAAACATAGGTAAAGGGAAATCCATGTTCAAGTTGTGTGCACAATAGATTGTACAAATATTTTATCGTGGGTCATACTCAAGAGAAATTTTCAATGCAGACCGGTACCGAGTTTTACTGTCTCGAGATTGCGAGCACGCTGGTAATGCTGAACTGTACTGTACTGTATTAGCCAACTGTATCCAGACTGTCGTCGGGAGGTTGTAGATAAAAGTCTGGCCTATGATTTTGGTTCTGGTGAAGAAGTGTGCTACTTAACGGAAATGTTGACAGAAGTCATTTAAATTTAAGTGTTAAATTAAATTTTCAAAAAATTTTGAGAATAATCATTGCATTTTGCGAGCTCAAAACGAGAAAGGAAAACTTTAACTAAACTTAAACTGAAAATACCATCTCGAAGAACATCGCACTAAAAAATTTAACAATGATGACGGATATAAATGGGTCTTGAAAGTTACTTTAGTAAAAAAAAGACATTGAAATTGAAGACATTGACATTGACATTGAAGACATTAGTAAATTTGGGGACATTGAATAGCATCCTATACAGGGTGTTTGGAATCTCTCTTCCGAAAGTCCTTGTTGCGATTCCGTGGATCAAAATAAAAAAAAAAAATAATATAGGAAACTATGTCCTTAAATTCTTTATTAGTTTTAATGCAACATTTACATGGTGGCATTGCACTAAATCCACCATTTTGTTTCTTACATTTGATAATTTTTATTTACGTAACGGATGGTTGCATTAAAGTTCATCTTTGGCATGAAGATTTATCACGCCAATGTTCATTTTCAAGAAAACAATTATTTTTTCCGATGTTAATTTTCAAAATTGAGACCATTTTATATTTTAAAACTCAAATATCTCAAAATCTATAAATTTTATCAAATTATTATAAACAGCAAAAAAGGATGAAAAATTTAATTATATAACCTATGGTAGCAAGTTTTTAAAGATATGACAGCAAATAACAGAGTTATTGAGATTTTTATTCTAAAATAACCTAAATATGCATGCATTTTAATGGAAATCAATGTTTTTATGCAGAAAAATGGCAATTACTCCTTCATTTGTTATTATATTCTCACATAATTGGTATCATTGGTTAGATAGTTCCTTTCTTAATCTTTTTTGCTGTTTATCATAGTTTAATAACATTTACCTCTTTTGAGATATTTGAGTTTAAAAATTTAAAATGGCCGCTATTTAGAAAATCACAAAAAATCATCGGAAAAAATAACTTTTTTCTGAAAATAAACATTGGTGTGATAAAGGTTCTGGCCAAATATGAACTTAATACAACCATTCGTTACGGAAATAAAAAGTATGAAGTGTAAAAATAAAAAGAAAATGGCGGTGAGTGGCCTAATGAAGCATTGTTGGACGTATGTTTATTTAACATTTTTTGATCCAAGGAATTAATGCACGGTTTAAATGCTGAGTTCTCAGTAACTAATGAACCGATTTCTCTGATTTCAATATAAAACTAAGGGAATATCTAATTGATGGGCAGAATTGTCTTCCAATGAACGATAGTTCTTAATGATATGCCCCACAACCCTTAAAAACTTTGGGTCAGTGCAATTCTTATGAAAGACTGAAATCGTTTACACGGTTCAAAGAGTAAATTTTAACTGTCAGCTGTGATAGGTTTGTTACAATTTATATAGCCACACTTTGTGTATGCTGTGTTTGTAGTACGCAATCACGACGTTTAAAATTATTCGGACCGAAGAGTAAGTATCAATAGTATTACAGTACTGAAAGTCCGTTTCGATCTGTAAAATTTCTCCTACTCCGATACCAAAATAGGTATAGATCGGTGCCCAAGTAGTGAGGAAAATAGTTGATGAGTGGGATGGATACAAACATTTTACGTTGTGTGATGAATCTTATCCATGACCCATTTTCAATGACATTGTTAATGTGTAATGAGCAGTACCACTGACGATAGAATGCTTCTGTTAGCAGTACCACACCGAGCTTAGTCCCTCGAGATGGCGTACTCTGGAACGCAGAAATTTATTATATGAGAGTCAACTACATCAAGACCATTTATTTTGAGTTCATACATAGGTGACATTGTGCAAATGTGTGAAGATAATGCAAATAATATAAACAATAAGAAGTTATGTGGTTGTTGTTGTTACTGGTGGATGAGGAGACTCCGGCCGTACCACCAAGTACAATTTGCCCAAGATAGAACGAGGTATTGAAGAAAATGAAAATATGAGAAACGGAACAGCAGATGGCCAATTGAATTGAAAGAGATAGAGGACCAACTCCCCTACTCCTGCGGTTTTTGAGTCTGTAACAAGCTTAAGGTCAGGACCACTGAATATCCCATGTTCAGCGGCACAATAATGTCAATCCTCTTCTTCGTGAGACACAGTCTCTGTCTTGCTCAAGGCCTGGGACAGCTCGTGGTCACTCATGTATTCGTTGACAAGGCTCATGACTTGGTTGTTGGTTCTGCTTCAGCTGGGGAAGCTCAACATTTCGTGCAGCGATGAGTGCCACAACGTCGTCGGCGTACCCCACTAGAACTGTCTTGTCTGGCACCTTGAATCTAAGTCAGAGTATAATAACCAGATTGTTTAAATCTTTTCCATCAATGAGAGCCATAGTGAAAATTATTAATATAACGTATATCAGAAAAACTTGAGAATATGTTTGTTATTTTACATTCATGGAAATTTCCCGCGGTCGTATCCGACATACACAAAGGCCTGTAGAATAACGGTCAAAGTAAAAGAACAGAATTGGTTAATCTTTGCTGTAAATTAAAGCCATGTTGAAATGTTATAATAAAATGCATATACAGAAAAAATGAATAACTTCTTGATTAGCATTATACGTGCTGGTACTGATTCAGGTTGAAATAATAAAACGTCTTCCAACACTACTCGATATATTTACATTTATACTGTAAATGTTTACAAGACGGTAAATATATATAAAAGATCTTATAATGGCGATCGATTTCGACCAGTCACACCGGTCATCATCAGGCCCAATCCGAGACTTGGGCCTGATGATGACCGGTGTGACTGGTCGAAATCGATCGCCATTATAAGATCTTTTATATATATTTACCGTCTTGTAAACATTTACAGTATAAGTGTAAATATATCGAGTAGTGTTGGAAGACGTTTTATTATTTCAACCTGAAGAAAAAATGAGAATATTAATTTGTACTGTATAAAAATTTTACAAAGTATAAAATGTATTTGGGACACGGTGTACATTCTGTTATTAAAATATAGATCTAATTGCAGATCTAATTAAAAACGTCATCTAAAATGTTTTAGTTATATTAATAAGCTTACATGAAAATTTTTGTTCAAGTCCCAACGAAAATTGGGTACAGACTTGACATTAGGAAATGGAATATTTTCTGTTCACTTCTGACTTCATTCCTGTAAGAAAATTGTTAAGATCTGAATCAAAATTGGTTCGAGTATGAATCGGAATTTTGCTGAGTTCAGTTTATGGAATATTTTACAATTAGATTTTTAATAATGTTTTTTTAATCTTTTAACATACTAAAATTCTAACATTCCTTATTTATTCTGATGATTCAAAGACAAATTCTCTTACTTCAGGACAGCTAAAATATGGTTCAGGAAGTTCAATCATAATAAAAAAAAAACCTTTAGTCTAAGGCAGACCTGATTCAGAACCATTCAAATATAAAAAACATTTTACTTTATCATCAGGCCCAATCCGAGACTTGGGCCTGATGATGACCGGTGTGACTGGTCGAAATCGATCGCCATTATAAAATCTTTTATATATATTTACCGTCTTGTAAACATTTACAGTATAAGTGTAAATATATCGAGTAGTGTTGGAAGACGTTTTATTATTTCAACCTGAAGAAAAAATGAGAATATTAATTTGTACTGTATAAAAATTTTACAAAGTATAAAATGTATTTGGGACACGGTGTACATTCTGTTATTAAAATACTAGACTAGGTGTTTTAGTTATGTGGAATAATAAATTTTACGAAAAAATCTATTTGCAATATAAAATTTAAATATGTTAATGTAAAAATATAAACAATTCATTAAAAACAAATTAGTTTTTAGTTTAACTTACTCATTAAACTCGTATCAAACATATAATGCAAATGATAAAATATTTTAAAATGATATCTTGATTTGTCAAAAATATAAGCCATGTTAAATAAAAAATCAACTAAATATGGAAAGGACAGTATGACAGATCACACGTCAACTGTAGTGGCCCATTAACATGTGTCAACTTTCAACATCTGTTTATGTCTGTTTGTTGCAACGCTGGTAAAAATATGGTCAGTTGTCCAGCGGTTTAATGTTAAAATCAGTCACAGTCAGGGCGCTTTGTCTACTCTTCACATTGTCTGAATATATTTTGTTTAATGCGTAAAAAACAATGTATATATTCTTTAATAAAATTGATAAAAGTTTAAAACGGTTACTGGGTTATTATTGAGTTGACTTAACTCCAACATATAGCCTATTTAAACTTCCTTTTAAGGGTTAAGATTTAATATAAACTATGTGATGTGCAAAACATTTTTATAGATGATGGCTTTAGTTGATAGAAATAGTTATGGATTTTGAATACTAAATCCAAAGTAAATTTAAAATATTAAACATTAATGCTGCTTTAGTAGTTTAAATTATTTTTACGGCATTTTTATTGTCATGGGTTATTTTAATGCAGCTATATAAGTAAGGAGTGGTAAGAAAGAATGTTTTGTAATAATCGGGAAGAATATGACTATCAATAATTTACGCGTTTGTATTTTGAACTAGCCTACGTGATTCAAAGACTAAAATAAAGTATAGTTTTTATAAGAATTCAATAGTGCTTTATTTGAATGATGATGCAGGGAAATAAATAACAACAGGATAGCCAGTGGAGAAGTACGTTTTATGTTTTATAATACTAATATTAATCTTCTTATACATCAATGCCGACTGTAACAAAATTCTATTATTTAGAAGTGTCGATCATGCACTGATTTGCAAAATGAAAACTTTTATTACAGAGGATGAAATATTTATTAGTATTTCTATTAAAACGGTAAACCTAAAGGGCCTTTTTTAGGGAGAGGCAGGAAAAATGCATTACGCACACGGGGGGACACAGGGGGCCAGCCTGTAGTGTGGAACTCCCCGCGTTAAAGGGTTTAACGTTAAAAATTCTATAAAATTAACCGAAGAAATAAGTTGTATCTAGTTTGTACTGATTCTTATAATACTATTTGAATCATCATTTATGTAATGTAATAGCACGTCCCATGGGATTTAATGAAAACATTTACAATGTACATAAACATTTTAAACGCATTACATACGCACTTGTAATGGACTTGCTGACTTCCTGATAACTATGCTAGGTTATTCTTAGTATGAGTATAAAAATATGTATTCATTTTATTAAGTCTTTTTCAATAATCTTTCTAAGCACAGATTATATACAAATTTATTTTAAGATTTTTTTAGACATTGTCGACTGCCCAATAGAACCCATGCATTAGTACATTGGATACGTTATAAAGGTAACGGCAACTCTAAACTTAAGATCGAAATCTGGGATCTTTTCTGGATCACCCAAGAACCACAAATCCCTAGACACCGGGAAGTCACAATTCTGCACTAACTGCCACAAGATGTTATCTCTGACAAAGATTGTTCACATTGATACCACCTGCCTTGGCGTCCTGGCCCTACCTTTATAAACTGTGATAAAAATTAATTGTATATTAATTAGGTTACAGAGGTAAACTATTTCCGTGTTTAATTCGAAAAATTAGTATGGTAGTTAAATTTGAAAACTAATTAAAAAAGAATATAAAACTAATTAAAATAATATATTACTTTGGAAAGACAACAATTATGAGGAAAAACAAATTCGTGCAGTATAATTTAAAAAAAGAGAGCAAATGCTGTCGGACTGTACTTAAAAACATTTATATCCTCAAGAAAGGCTCCCACATGAAAAAGACAGTGGAGGTATAATCGAACCTGATTCAGTGTCTTTCAGAAGCGATCAGAACTGAACTTACTGAATCAGGTTTGTTCAGTCCTGAAAGTTTTACGACTGAATCAGCCCTGGTTTAAGAAGAAAATTGTTTGATCAGATCAGACATGAATTAAGACTTGTTTATAGGACTGAACTCAGTCATTAGTTAGATAAGATTTTATCAATCGTTAAGTAAAATGTTTTTTATATTTGAATGGTTCTGAATCAGGTCTGCCTTAGACTAAAGGTTTTTTTTTATTATGATTGAACTTCCTGAACCATATTTTAGCCGTCCTGAAGTAAGAGAATTTGTCTTTGAATCATCAGAATAAAAAAGGAATGTTAGAATTTTAGTATGTTAAAAGATTCAAAAAATATTATTAAAAATCTAATTGTAAAATATTCCATAAACTGAACTCAGCAAAATTCCGATTCATACTCG
Organism: Neoaliturus tenellus; assembly: GCA_030545055.2. Classification (NCBI taxonomy): domain Eukaryota; kingdom Metazoa; phylum Arthropoda; class Insecta; order Hemiptera; family Cicadellidae; genus Neoaliturus; species Neoaliturus tenellus. The sequence goes on from CM061534.1 coordinate 142,144,995, forward strand.
AACCAATTTTGATTCAGATCTTAACAATTTTCTTACAGGAATGAAGTCAGAAGTGAACAGAAAATATTCCATTTCCTAATGTCAAGTCTGTACCCAATTTTCGTTGGGACTTGAACAAAAATTTTCATGTAAGCTTATTAATATAACTAAAACATTTTAGATGACGTTTTTAATTAGATCTGCAATAAAAAAATATAATTTCCCTCGTCATATAAATTGTGTTAAATGTCCGTATACAATTTCAATATTCTTAATTATTTATTTAAAATATAAAAGTTAAACATTTTTCTAATTTAGATCAAGGTTTATGCTTTCAAATTCTCAAATTTAATTATTGTAATATAAATAATTTTAGTTAAAAAAGATTTAGCTAAATAAATTAATTTCAAAACATAAATTAATATTATTAGATACTTTTTGTTATTACGTCCTATAACTATATTGCAAGTACTGTACGCATGTCGTATTACTGTAGTTTATAAATTACATACATGGATAAGTAACACTGAAATGAAAGGATAAATAACTGTGGTCAATCAATCATCAATCAGCTGTGATAAATTTTGCAATGAAATAAACCCTCTTATTTTTGGCACCAGTTTTAAGGATGGATATATACCTAAACGTTGAAAGGTTTGGGAGGGTATTTATTGTTCCAGCAAAGCCCTTGTGTCGGTAGAAATTGTCGTAAGGGATCACTGAAGAAAGGACCATTAGGCGATATTAACTGAGGGTTGATGTTATCATCTTCTTCCGAACGTTCCTACAGGGAAATTGAATTTAAGATTGTTGTTGAATGGTGGCTTTTAATTTTTGGCTGTTCTAAGTTAAAATAATAATTTTTACCACCTTACCGAAACCGCCAAAGAAGTTGTAGAAGACGAGGATTAAAATTTAATGAAAATACTATTGATTTGTAGAGTGTATTTGTATATTTTTAATTAAGTAAAGTATGAAGTGCATTTTAATTTAATTAGTCCGCAAAGACTGCGTTTTCTATAGCTTTTTTAAAAAGTCCATATTAATTTTAAATGGTTAGAAAACTTCTATTAATTCTTTCCAAGTGCAAACCTCAAAAGTGTTTCCAAGCAAAAATCGTAAAAACCAGCCTAAAACAAATAAAGCCAATGTAATAAAAAACGATTTTCAGACCATGGTGGAAAAATACTACGTTTTTTAAAGCAAAACTTTGTTTGATTAGTTCCACTTACATATCAGCTGTTTTAAGGAAATATTCAAATTAAAATGGAAATCAACTACTAAATGTAGAAAGATAATGCAAATTTAATTTATTTATCTCGAAATTAGTTATTACTCTTATGTTTTTGCAGCATGGAGAAAAACGTTCGATTGGAATAAAAGTATTGTTTTCTGTGCTCAATAGTAATTTACCATGAAAAACCTGATGATGCACAGAAAAAATCCATTTTTCCGTCCTAGTGTTCAAACTTGCTATTAATTTATTACTATTAGTGAGGCCTACAAAATACCTACGTGTGATACAGAATGAAAATTTTTTATTAATGCTGTGTAGAATTTGAGATGTCTCAATTTATTGTTAACACCTAATTTTCACATAAAAACCATAACAGTTTTAATAAATTTTTTTTGACCTATGATCACAAAACTGGCCTTTTAACAAAGATTACGACTAAGAAAAACAAATCAATCAGAATCTATGCTTGCTATATTAGCAGATTTGGCTAGAGTATCTCCTTGATCACAACATAAATTACTTTCCCTTTTGAGGCCTTTCTAGTACATAAAATTGAGTTAGATCAAGCAAGTTATTTTTGTAAATTATTTTGAGGATAAAACTAATCTCTATTAGCTGTAATATTGGCATCGTACCAAAGAGAGACATTTCTTATGCAGGGTGTTTTGAAGAATGCCGGGATTTTGAACGGTTATTCTTTAAATACTTTCCAAGATAACGAAATCATTTAAATGTCAATCTGAAGTCAAAACAAGTAAGTTTTGTTTGCCGTATTGTATAGGATCAAACGATGTACTCGACGTGTGCAGAAGACACCAAACAACAGACTTTCAAATGGTTGGATAGGCAGGGATGCGCCTTTCAAAATTTGACTCCTCAGGGATTTTCCTAGGGTCACACAAAAAATGCGATCAAGACCGTAATATCAGAGATGCTGCAAAACACTTGGCAAGAAATCGATTACCGCTTTGATGTCTGCATAGCGACAAATACAGCTCACATTGAAACGTATTAAGCTATGAACAAAAACATTGTATTCTCCACGTCAAATTAACATTTTAATTGCTTAAGTATCTTTAAAATTTTAAACGGTAGTGCCCCTTAAAAATCCTGGCATTTTTGTATAAACTCTCTGCGTTTTTATGAAAATGTATGTAATTTACTTAGACTCTACCATTTAGAGATATTTTACAGATTTTTATCAGTTACACAGTTAGTTCCTTTTACTTTTAAAATCAATAAAAAACATTTTGTAAATCCAAACAATGAAGCACAATCTTATCTATTGGCTGAAGGTTATAACTAAATAATATAGTGCTGATGATTTCTATTCAGGGGAATTAATAATTTATTTAATTAAATCCCCCTGTGGAAGATTCAGTCTAACAGTCCCATTCAAGTTTATGAGAAAACTTGCCTTGCGCCTCCCACTGGAAGAAGACATTTTGGAAACAGTCGTCAGTCCAAGTTTCTGTGCCGATGTTTCCTTTTGATGATTGTTAAGAAACTTTGTTGGGCTGACATTGGGTAAATATTACTACGGGATTATTTGGCAAATGTTTATTAGTTTTCAGAGTCGCCAGTATTACTTTTCAAAACTTATCGCAATAGTTAGTAGTCAGGGTTTTATTTATATTCGTCTGTTATTATAGGCCCTATGCAGTTTGTCAAACTTTTGATTTTTTTTTTTTAATAATACAGTATTTGATAGTTTTCTTTACATTTCTTTTAATTACTTAACGCTTGAATGAAAAAAGATTGACATACCCACTAATGGTAACCATACAAAGTAATAGTTGTCAAATTAATTTTACTCTTATCTGCTGAATAACTGAATTCAGTTTAAGCCTACATTAATTTATCTTTCACGGAATAATTACGCTGAAATAGATTCATTATTTTTGTTACTCAGAATAGTATATTTCGTCACAAGGGCCGAAAGTGGCGTTTTGCCGGCCCCGAGATCGTGTTTCAAGTTCGAGACGAAGTCGAGAACTTGAAACGATCGAGGGTTGACAAAACGCTTTCGGCACGAGTTATGAACGATATTTTTCATCACACTACACAATTCAATAAATTCTAAACAAGTTCAAAAATTACTTTTTCGTTCATAACAAACAAAACAGCCTCAACTTCAACTAACCTAGCGAGATGTACTGCTTGAGTTTCTGGTTGCTAGGCAACCACTTCACATCAGCTAAGGTCACCAAAACTTATACTCTAACGGTAAGTGACTACAGCTGATTCCAATGGATAAGCACTATTTTCCCATCTACGTCATACATATTTAACAGTTGCTATCAGCTGAACTACTAACTACGTCACTGATTTGTTATTTGTTGTTGTTGTTGTTAAATACCTTCTAATATTCTAGAATTCTCTGCTACAGTTTCCATTACCGCCCTAGGCCGGAAAATTTTGCCGGCCTAGGCCGGCAAAACAGGTGTTTCGTTGGTAGAAGTGAGGGTCGAAAACAGGTGATATCGATGTAGTGTGATGAAAAATTAATTTTTATCACCATGAAATAAAATTAGTGAATGACAAAAACGGCACTCAAAACATTACAAGGCATTTCTTCTTTAAGTTGGAGGGCCAAGACAGAATTCGCAATTTGTCTTAATCATAGCAAATTTTAGCATCGGTTGTCGATGAAGTTAATTGTTACAAATCGCTTCGACAATCAAGATTGAAAGCTGATCAGGCGACTGATTAATGAGATAAGATTTGGCGGCAACCGACCACCGAAGGATGTTTTCATCCTATTATGCTGATAATAATTAATTATAATGTTGCATTATGGATCAATTTGAAGTTAGTAAATTCACATTTAGAAATTTTGACAAGTTTGTTGTAGAATGATTTGCTATGAATCGACATCAAAGTTGGTTAGACAAATCTTTATTGACAATGAAGGGTTACAGTTTTTCTTGACTTTGACGGCGTGTCATTTTTAGCCAAGTTACTTATCTTAAAGGACGAGGAAACTTTTCTCTCGTTTAAGCACACGTGCTGAGGTTTATCATCTCCTAATACTAATTGATTTCTTATTAAGCTTTGAGTTAGCTTAAATGCATGTGTTATTTGATCAACTTAAATAATTTGTAACTTTAGATTATCAAATTAGGCCTACTATATTGCTTAATTGTTCAAAGGTCTTTTTTTTATTTCTTTGTATATCCGTTTTGTGATTAAAACAACGTTAATATTCAAAAGGAAAGGAATCTTTGATCATTTTAAGGATTTAAAACGTACATCATAATAAAAACATTTATTTACCTGGTCTAAATTTTAACCTCTCTAAGTCATACTATGCTGGATAGTAACCCTAGATTTTTTGCACATTTTCATGGAGGTTTAACACGTCCCCATCACATACTATATGTGTACTTAATAAAAAAAAAAACTTAATTAAAAAAATAAAATTTACAGTTAATGGCTATGGCTGACAATACAGTAGTCTTGTGTTATATTGGTGTGATGCTATTTGTGCCACAGCTGGTCAGCCGTTGCTACTTCAATTCCGGACTAATAAATAACACATTAAAAAATGGATAGTAGTATTTCCTACATTTAGTAAACATTCTTGTTGAAGTTTTTGTGTTTACAGTAATTACATTTGAACTTTTTACTATCGGGCTTATTACACCTAGTAGCCTATTCACAAAATCTGGTTTTGCGAGTTGTAAAATCGAATAAATAAATGTTAAGATATATTATTTTTTTGCAGTTAGCCCAACAAAACAAATGGAACGTTAATTTTGAGTCCATATTGTAATTAGGGTATTGAAATAGACGTTCTAAGTTAATGTTGTAGAGACTTAAGACTTAAAGACATTTAACCTAATGAGTTGTGATTTTGAGAAATGAAAGTTTAATGGCTTCAATAATATTTAAATCGTATTAGCAATTCTATCAAGAATTACTTAAGTATTGTCTAAGAAGTTGGTTACAACATAGAGGATCTTTTTATATGCTAAAACATAAAATTTCGAAATATATTTTTCATTTTATGAATAAAATTAAAATAACAATTTAATTGTTAAAGTAGTAACCGTACGTATTTTGTGGTTGTTTCCACATTGTACCGTATTGTAAATAGGTCGTTAGAATCCGAGTAATGCTCGAGTAGTATTTAATTCATCCTAAATGAGATTTCACTCATGTTTGAAAAGACACTTCTTACAGTGTTGTCATAATTTCATATGCTATCTCCATGAATCTTGGGAGGCGTATAAAAACTGGATTTGTTGACCTCCTTGAGGCGTTTGATTAAGACGAGGAACGCTATTGAAGGGCCGTCAATTTCTGACGTCAACGTCAATCACCAGTCCTGCCAATCTTCATCCATCAATCGATTTATTCAATGCTGCCAACTTTGGCAAGCTATAATCCTGTAATAACTAATAAGGTATAACCTAAAGAAATTTTCTTACAAACTTCACAACTTGAAATGAATATTATATTTATAATATTGAACTTTGAGGTGTTAATAACGAAATAAAACGTGTATTTGTAATTTAATTTAAAATGTCTTACAAACTTAAATATTTGTAATGCAAATCTAAAGGGCGATGGACCAAAACCGACTCTAAAGTAAAACAACATGCAATAACTAAAAAAAACTATACGAATATTTTGATTTTTATCTACAACAAAATATATAACATAGGAAGTTATTTCAATACATCAATTTTTAATAGCACCAAGAATTTATTACCATTAATGTAATCAATTTGTTTTCATTTTTGTTATTTGCCTCCGGATTGCTTTGTAAATTACTACAAGAGGTTACAATACTTTAATTTATCGTCAACAATCCATACGTCGCTGCAGTGGCGACGTATGGATTCACATGGTGTAAAAACACATGTGTTTTTTAAAACATTTGATGACCTCTTTGGAGTGAAGATTTCACGTTTTTAGGCTTGAAAATGACACCCTACTGAGTGTCGAAACCGGTCGCCACTGCAGCGACGTATGGATTGTTGACGATAAATTAAGGTATTGTATCAATTTGTTTCATATTATTTCATCTTTGTTTAAACTTAATTCTGCTGTCTATCTAATTTGCTCATATTTACTTCCTATAAAATGCTTTATAACAGCTTTATTTCTTAGAAGTTTCTCATTTCAACAATATCGTGAGTTTTTAAAATGTGAAGATTGGTTAATAGACTCAATGAAAAAAAGTTGAGAAACCTTAATCTGGGCCGGCCATGCGACATTACTACAAATTAAAATAAATCTTTATGAAAATTTTCCGCCAAATATGTAAAACACCTTTTCTTATGCCATTATGTTGAACCCTTACAAGCATTAGATTCACTTCACAATTATAAAATTGTATTTAGTATTGCAGAATTGTATTATATTAACGATTATATTAAATTTCATAAGAACTTCAATTATTATGCGTACGATTTTCTCATATGCTTTATTTAAGACCAGAAATGGATTTGTATAATTTAATTCTTAAAATAACTTGAAAACCAAGTTTTAAATTAAATTGAAGTCGCCAGACCCCAGTTGATTGCAAAAACATATCATCAATTTATTAGTAATTTTTTTGTAAGGACTAGCTTTAGTGTCATGGTAGAAAACGTAATAAAATGTCCCACAACGTAATAAAATAATATGTAGTCTTTAAGTGGGGATGTTCTATAGCTTTATAGTGATATTAATTCATATCTAATAATATAAACGATTTGATGTACCATGTCACGGTAAAGAAAATACAATTTAAATGTTGGTTATATTTATATTAGATTTAGCGAATTTTATTATCGTTTATTACGCTGCATGGTAAGACCTAAGCCTGTTACCATGATGGCTAAGGATACCATTTGGTCTAATTCATATACAGTAAAAAAGTGTGTAAAAACTTTGTGTAAAAAAGTAACTTCCCCCTCTCTATTTTTAAGGACTCCAAAAAGGCCTGTTTTTATATGCTCCCAAAATCCCCCGTTTTTAGGGAGCATTGACAATTTTCGATAACGTCAAAAGATAATTTTGTTTGAGTTACCGAAATGATATTATTTATATCCCTAAAGGATATTTATTTGTTTTTATAATCAAGAAAATTAAATTACAACTTTTTCACACTATTTGTTTTTATGATCTATGTTATGGGAAATCAACAAAGAGATTTGTTTTTATTAAAAAATTGTTGCCTTACGTAATAGGCCTACTAAAGTATTTGGGACAAGCCAAACACAGCATTGGATAGACATTTTTAAAATTATAAAATAAATGTTTATATCCCACTTAATGGCTATGATTTGAGTTAAATAGTTTTAAATTTTCGTATTGTAAAAACAATTCAGGTTTTTATACTTCAACAACAAGCACTTCAGTTTCAGCGTCCATTATGTGAAATCAAATATTGGGGTACGTCAGTCAAGTGTCAAAGATCAATCAGATTGTTTATACTAGTTATGATAAACTATTTATACAAACGTATTATTTTGACATAGTATCAGATTTGAAAAGCATAATCCTATGTGATATTTTTAGTTGAATAAATGTAAATTAATTTTTTTTTTAGAGAATGATTTACAACTGAGCAATAAAGTCTATGACTGTAAATTTGGATACGTATTGAGAGACTTTTTTAAATCAATATAAATAACAAAAATATTCATTACAATACCTGTCATTAATAAAAATAATCAATAAAATATGTTAAATTTAAGTTTAACAAAATATAATAAACCTAAAACTGCAAACTATATTATTTAGTAGTCAAAATCACTTTCAATTTTATTTTATTTTGATTATCATTTAATTACAACATTACAAGATACATATTTCATGTGAACTTATACACTTTTATATTCAAAACTATTTAAACAAAGATATAGAGTGTTTTTGATGATATTGGTATAGTTGATATATTTAAATAATCATGATTACTTAATCACCGTTGTAAAAGATGATCTCTATGGTAATAAAGAATTTGAAAAGTCTAATTTATTGTAAATTGACTTGTATTTTAGTGTTGGAGTAAAAATGAATTTACAAGTATGATTTGTGTCTGATACTGAACACATTTAAAAACACGACAGTAGTACTGAATAATAATAATAACAGGTATAACAGTTTTGTTTCAGCCATCATATTTAATAGTACAGTAAAATTAGGGTTTTAGATCGGCAACTGATGTGCATTCACAAAAATTTGATAAGAGCTTCTTTTGAGCACTATGATTAAGGATCCGATGAGTCCCCAAAAAATAAAGTTGTTTTTCACCTATAAAACCACTTTTCAAAATGGAGTTTTTTTTGTAAATGGGATACATTTAGAAAAAATGCTTTTGTTTTTATTTTTCAACTGCATCTCTTAATATAATGTTGTGGCACCAACACCGATCATTTTTGGATGGGAAGTAGTTCATTTTGACAGGTCGTTAATTTTTGGCCGCCATCTTGGATCCGCCATATTGGATGAAAGTTATTTTTTTATAATGTAAAGATAGTGTTGTGACACATCATTTCAAAGTAGATTTTTACGCTGATTACAATGTCGCAATCCGTTTTTGAAAATCTTTGTTCGTTTTAAAGATACACTCAAATAAAAAATCATCCCTATAAATTTCTTATGGACATTTCGAAATTTAAATTTATTTTGCATTATTTTTCTTTTATATCTAGTTATAATTGAGGAATTCTGTTTTTTGTGACCTTAAAATACTCAGTAATATTCCGGCATTCATTTTAGATATCCTTCATTCAATTTCTAGGATGCTGAGACGAGTTAGATGCTTCTATTTAACAGGAAATTCAATTTTTTTTAATTTGCTTTTATTTAAAGATTGATATCTCAAGTTCTAAATAAGACACAAAGTTAATTCTAGTCTTAAAACAACTAGTACATCAATGTCTTTAATTTGGGTTGCTGACTATTGAAATTTGTTGGATTTTAAGTGACTTATAACTGTCTAATCAACATAAAATTTATTGGTTCCTGAAATTCGTCTTCAGTTAAAGACATACAACTCAAGTTGTAAATGAGATTCAAGGTTCGTTTTGGTCTTAAATTACACGGTACATTATTGGCTTTAATTCCATATATTGATTATTAAAATTGAATACGTTTAAGTTGTAATTTTATAAACTTTTCAATAAAAAATATTTCCATTTCTGAAATTTGGTTGAAGTTTTAAATTTAGAAACCGATTCAAACCAAGCCAATTCGAACGAACAAAAACTCTAAAGAAGCCCAATGATCCGCTGAGTGATCTGATACCAAAATTAACAGCCTATCCTAATTAGAACAGTATAAATGAAGATAAATAAAAAATAAATAAATTCAAAATTTGAAACGTCCATAAGAAATGTATAGAGAAGAATTTTAATTTCCGTATATCTTTGAAACGGAAAAATATTTTCAAAAACGGATTGCGGCATTGTAATCAGTGAAAAAATCTATTCTGAAATGATGTGTCACAACACTATCTTTGCATTAGAAAAAAATAACTTGTATCCAATATGGCGGATCCAAGATGGCGGCCAAAAAATAAAGACCATTAAAAATAAAGTATTTAACACTCAACAATTATTGGCGTTAGTCCCACAACTTAATATTGAGGAGATGCACGTAAAAAATGAAAAAGGGAAACTTTTTCAAAATTTATCCCATTACAAAAGAACCGCCATTTTGAAAAGTGATTTTATGGGTCTAAAACAACTTTATTTTTTGGGGACTCATCAAATCTCTTTTTCTAAAGCTTAAAAGAAGGTCTCCTGAAAATTTCATGAACGCACATCAGTTGCCGATCAAAAGGTCGTTTTTGGCCTTATTTTACTGTACTATAATTAAGAATTATTGAATTACCTACACTATGGAACATAGAGTATAAAAATTCTATACGATCGACTTTAAATTTCACATAGGCGAATTTTAGACCCCAAAAGGCTTTTTTATTACTAATTTGATTTCAATGAAATTCTCAGGTTAGATTTTAAGTATTTTAAACTAGGTAATAAACTACAATCGAGCAATTATTTTCAAGTGTTAAAAAAGCTTATTTTCCGTAATTTTTGACAGAACTTTAGTTGTTTAGGCTACATGATTTGACTAATGTATTGTAGTTGCTATGATCAGTTTATATTCCCCCATCGCTGCTGAGTTGTCGCTGTGTATGCTGAAAACAACATAACCTTTTATTGTTTACATCTGCTCGCTGTTATGTTACGTTTTTAAATAAAATTTAATTGACATTTTGACAGACCTATTTGTTAAATTAAATAGATCACCACTGATGTTTACTTGTTGAAGTTATAAATTATACCAAAAGATAAGCATGTTGATGTGGAATGAATTGCTGTCGTACGGAATTATGCAATTAACTAATTTATGGGATACAACTAATATCTATTTGGGAGAAAGATTTAAATTGAACAACTAATTAGAATGTGTTGTGCCATTGTAGCCTATGTCTCAGGTAACAAAATATGCTTTAAGTGTTAAGTAAGCGTAATTCTACAATACTTACATTACTTGATTTTTATTAATTTGCAATCATGAATTTTCAAGTTTATTGTTTTTTTGCTCTACCGTCTATTTACCTTTAATATTGTAAGCATAATTATTATTAAGTTACTTGCTTGTTTTGAGGTCTTAGCTAAAATCATTCTTTGTATGTATTTATTTGCAGGCTAGGCCTAGGATGTAGGCCTACGCCGGTTGACTTTGGACGGTTAGATGACGTTCCACTCTTCACATTCGAGGAGATGGAAACCTCCGTTCTCTCCCTAAAGAGCAACAATGCTCCTGACCCGGACGGGATTCCCACCGAGGCTTTAAAGAAAGTATTTTCAATTAATGCTGACTTGTTGTTGAGAATGTACAACGCCTGTTTGGTAGAAGGGGTGTTTCCGGCTCCCTATGGAAAACAGCAAGACTTGTACTGATCAGCAAGGGCAAAGGTGATCCCGAGCTGTCGTCGTCCCACAGGCCTTTCTACACGTTGGACACGGCTGGGAAGCTGTTCGAGAAGCTGATCCGTCAGTATGGCTTAAGAAAGGGACGGCCAACGATTGACGCTATCACCGAAGTCCATGGGGAGCTGTGAAGAGAGCCGAGAGCCACAACCATTTCCTTCGCTGAGTAGTGCTTCTTGTTACGCTTATGTCAAGAATGCCTTTAACTCGGCGAGGTGGGTGGATATGTTGGATGCGCTTCGCAACACCTTTCGCGTTCCTGCATATCTGTTGCGACTCACCGAGGATTATCTCCGCTCTCAAAGCCTTATTTACGACACGAGGGACAGAACGTGGACGATGGAAGTCACTTCTGGTGCCGCGCGAGATTCAATACTCGGCCAGGATCTCTAGAACGTTGCCTATGATAGCCTCCTGAGGTCGGAGATGCCTGAGGAAACCACTTTGGTTGGGTACGCCGATGATGTCGCAGCTCCCATTGTCGCACGCAACGTTGAGCTTACCCAATAAAAGTTGAACCAAGTCATGCGTGTGGTCAACACATGGATGTCCGATCACGGTCTCTCGCTTGCTCTCCGTAAGAAGGAGATTGTAATCCTTACGAAGAAGAGGATAGACACCGTCGTTCTGTTCCGAGTGGGAAGGGAAATGGTCCAATCAACTCGTGCTGCTAAGTACTTTGGGATTATGGTGGACACCAAGTTAAGCTGGAGGGATCAGATCTTTCGTACAGCGGACAAGGCCGCTAAGGTAGTCTCTTACCTTAGTAGGCTGATGGCCAATGTCGTTGTTCCACGATCCAGCAGAAGACGTCTGTTGATGTCCGCGGTTCAGTTCGTGCATCTTTATGGAGCAGAGGTGTGGGCAGACGCTCTCGATAAAGAGTAGTACAGGTTGCGACTCGCCCGAGTTCAACGTCGAGCGGCGCACGGGGTGTGTTCCACCTACCGGACAGTGTCCGAGCCTGCCGTCCTGGTGGTCGCCGGAATTATCTCTGTCAAGCTCTTGGCAGGAGAGAGGAAGGCAATTTATCAGAGACAAGGCGATAATGGCAAGGACACGGCAAGAACAGAAGAGCGCTCCCGAACCTTCCAGCAGTGGCAACAAACACAGCTGGGAGCACGACACCCGAGGACGATGGACTGCGCGACTTATTAAGCAGGTCCAACCATGGTTGGAACGGCGGCATGGGGAGGTGGACTACTACCTGACCCAATTTTTGACAGGTCACGGCTATTTTCGGTCGTACCTGAACCGGATGGGAAAGACCGGTTCACCTTACTGCATTTATTGCCCGGGCGTTCCCGTCGATGCGGAACACACATTCTTCCGCTGCCCCCGTTGGGAAGGGTCCCGCCTGAAGGCCACACAAATTTTTGGTGCATTTTCGGTGGACTCGGCCTGCCAAAAGATCTTGGAGGATAAGGGCAACTGGGATTGTTTATCACAGTTCGTCCGGGGCATCCTCCTGGAAAAGAAACCCGATCTGGACCGCGAAGTGGCCCAGATCCCTTGATCCAGTGGCTGGATAAGGAGTGAGCCCCACCGGCGTTAGCCAAATTTAGGCCTAGCCTGACGTAATGTGATAAACAATTCCAGGTTAGAATCCTAAAAGAGTAGAGGAGGTTTTTTAGTGGGTAAACCCGTTTTTTTTTTGGGGAGCCCCACACTACAGGCTTGCCACCTGTTTGCGTAATGCATTTTTCTCACCTCTCCCTAAAAAAAAGAATCATAAAAAGCGTCACCTAATAACTTAAAAAGTGAGTAAAAATTCTCGTACGGGACGGACATCGGAGCGTATTCCTAGTTTGGATCATGGAATGCCATGTGTTAATAACCGAAATGCCAAGTAAAAAAAAGAAAATTATGAACTTTAATATAAATAAAAACGGGGTAAATACACTTCTATTTTTTGTTACTAAAAATTTGCAAGATGAATTTCAGAAAATATTATGAGAAAAGAGTGATAAGATTTTTAAGACCCAATTACATTTGAAAAAATGTTGTACACTTAAAAAACTAAAATCTATTTTAACAAAGTAATATCTATTTATAAAATTTCTTTATAATAATTCAATAAAAAATTAAAAACAAAACTAAGATATTAATTAATTTTGTCATAACTAAAATAACAACTTCTCTTTTTTTAGACACAATGCGCTGGAGAGCATGTGTTTATTTTCTCTTTGGGTGAATGTGTTGACAAATATCCCATCATGAGGTTTCAATCACATGAAAGAGCTGCTCGTCCTAACCTGTCTTTTCGCCATCACTCACAAAATGACGTCGTCTGTCATACGGTCATAAGAAATTTGTTATCTCCTGTTATTTTCTGCTTGCTCCAGGCGGATGACAAATGTTGATTTGCCCGATTTTTCATCGTAAATTCGAAAGTCAATAACTACTCCACACTTTAATAATTGTTTACAACATTCTCCTCACTAAGATAATAATTTTTAAGTGTTACAATTAGAATATAAGTCAGATATTTGCGACACTCAGAACTACTTGATTTACATCTGAACTAAAGTAATTATACAGTTAAGTTAAAGTATACCTTAGAACAACACTCACTTGATTTAATTAACTAGTAAAAACGAAACATTTAGTAAGCAAATACTGAATTATTGAGATTTATATCAGAGTGTTAAGGAGGAACACAAAGTTTGTTTCAGTATTGTAATTAATTCTATTATATTTCTAGTAAACTAGAACAATAAATTAAAACGTATTATATATTTTTATTACATGAAATAACTTAATACCTTGAGTGTGCAGTTTCATTTATTTTTTAATCGCATGTGGTACAGTAATAAACACTCGATAAAGACGGTGAGTGATAAGTCCATCAGCTATTGATCTAGAGTGATTGATTGATATTTGATATCTGACTGCTGTCGATCAAAATATCAATTTTCATCATGTAGTTTGAACCCACATGACCCTTCACGATCCATTATCATTAGGTTGAACATTTTAGTACCGATTTCAGACTTTTCAGTAAACAGAACACTTAATGAACAGAACTTATTACCTAGTTAAACTACAACAAATGTGAATTACTAACACAGTTTTCGATGTTTACATTTGGTAACATTTATATATGAATAAAAATTAAAAATTGGTATTTATTGAATGTAAAACAAAAACAAAAAATAAGATAAAAATAATTACTTAGTCAATATCTTTAACTTGTATAAAAACTGCCAAAAAGGTATAGTATTTTAAATTACATTTTAAGTATAACATATTTCCATTCAATAATTTTTATCATATAGATATTTAGCCATAATGTATTGTAATAGTTATGAATTTAATCGACGGTATCGAATAATTTCATTGTGAAAACACTATTCTCTAGTTTAGTTTTATGTTTCGATTTCTATTTCTTTTATGTCTTCTGTTGTTAACATCTTTATTATCTAATCTATATTAATAAAATTAGAGTTTAGTCTGTATTCTTCTTATGTACAATATGAATCTGCCTTAAGAGTTTGAAAAATTTCATATTTTCAAATACATATATCGTTTATTTCATTAATCACTAACCCCCCAAGTTCCCAAAGTGGTAATAAAGTTTCTTAAATATTCCTCGGTTCTAAATTATTAAACAAATAAAGTTGTTAAATAAGATTAGTGAACCATTTTTGGGCCTTAACTCTTAATCCCCTGAATTATCCTTGCAAAGTAATCATCGTTATCTATTCAGCTTTAGTAACACCTTGACAAGAAAAGGTAACATGTTATATGGGAAAAGTATTTTGAAATTTCGAATACCTGTATTTAATAGTTCTTGTATAAACTGTGCAATTCGTGAATAAAATATTAACGGACTTTTTAATACGAACAGTATTTGTACATCATAATGGTGTTATCAATCTGTATATGTGACATATATTATTCATCCCTAGAAACATTGCAAATGGGCGTCAGGTTGACGTAAAGGGAATCGCGGGAGATTGAAGTCTGACATTTTTGATCCACGGCAGCCAAATATCAGCTATAAATCAATCCCAGACCTTCCCTCTTGATCATTACGAAATCTTTGGGCGGATATTAAATAATACCGTTTGTAACGATACAAGATTTGTGTTATATCACAAAAGTTAAATTATAATAATAAATGAATTCAACTTAAAGAAATATATAATAAAGTAATACTGTATTACTTTCTCAAGACTGTATTAGTGTATTCTGTGTGTACTGTATTTCTGTTTCGTTTTCTCAAGAGCGCAAATCATAAGTTGACCTCTATACCCTCACACCATAAGACGAATATTCACCCCGAGTGTCCAATAGAAAACGCTAAATTTGATCTTTTTCAGAGTTATTGGGAAAAAGATTTAAACCCCGCAATTGAACGTGTAATATATAGCTAGACATTTTACAATTTTTGTTATGACAGCCTATAATATAAAATATATGTTTGTTCTGATCTTACATTGAAAATATCTGCTTTACCTTAGAAAATGTAAAACTTGTTTTTACATTTTTACGACATACATGAAAAGTACGTGTTATCATCGATTTAAATTATCTGAGATTAACAAGCTGTCCAAATTTGAATTAGAAAAAACATTGTACACTGTTAGATTAATATTGTTGGTTTACATAAAAATCTCAAAGATCAAAACTTGTCCTTGGGTAAAAGTATTAGTTTGCCTGGGTTCCTCCAGACTTTTGACTGGGCCCCATGCACCCGGTAGAATGGGTGATAGCATTAAGGATTTACTACTGAATTATGCGGAGACTAAGTTGTCCTGGGCGACAAAATGTTCGTATTCAAGGCTATAATTGGCAAATGGATTTTCCGTAAAAAAACTTGCGAAGGAATAATGTTAGTTAATTTATGTTTCTTAAACTCAATTTCAAGCTTATCTTAGTAAAATAATGACAAATTATTTATTTCTCTTAGGACAGTTTTAACTCATATAATACATCCCCTTAAAATTAATATTTGAATATTATATGACAACATTATATACATTTTGAATTTTGTCTAACAATAACATTAATTTGACTGCAAGTCAAACACACAGTTAACCAACACTTTGTATATGTATAATATAAAAGTCTAAAATTTTAAAGTAGTGAACCAGTCCATAAGTCCACAATACCATTGAGACCATTGAATTTTTATGGTTTTTACAAATTAAAGAAACGTCTGACAAAAGTTAAACGTAGTAATACAATTTTCTTCTCGGGATCAGAAAAGGGATGTAAATCTTGGGAATCAAAGTGGAAGGAAGGTGGATGAAGGTAGGAGTTGGAGAGAGAGGGGGAGGGGGAGGGGGAGGGGAGGCTGATTTATAACAGAGGTAGTTTTTAATTACAGCTGTGTGTGATAACTTGGCGTCCATCATCGATACAAAGGCCCGGAGGGGCGGACGTGACGTGATCGACTGCCTTCTCCGAGCCGCTACACCTTTGTACCTGCAACAACACCAACACCTCCGACAACCGACAACCGACAACCGACAACCGACAACCGACAACCGACAACCGACGTCGATAGCACGTTGTGTAAACAAGCAAATCCTCTTGTCATTGCAAAATATTAAAAAAAAAAAAAAACAATTATTTAAATGACAAATTATCTTTCAACACTAATAGACTTACAGGTTGGTTGTGAAAATAGTTTGCTAAAGGTTAATTAATTCAAATGATAAAAACTGTCTATTGGGATGAGATTTTGCAGTTATCGAAAAATAATTTTAGTTCATAGAAAATTGTATCCACATCCAGAACGTCAGTGTGAAGTCAAAGTTAAAATATGCAGATATCAAAGTTCACTGTTCTTTCTTCTAGTATAAGAACAAAAGAGGAATATTCAAATAAACTGGTCCGTTATTGAACGAAAGTGTGAGTTTTAACAAGATATACGTAAAGGATATTTAGAGATCAAAAGCGTTTTGTACAGATTTTTATTGGTAAAATTGTGGATGTTAAGTAAACAAGAGGAAAGATTTTAAACTGTTATTGGAAATCATAAAATTCTATGTTAAATTTGTTGACAATCTTAAATTTAAAAGTAAAAAAAATAAATAAAACACAACCAATTGATAATATCATAAATCATTTCTCAACATGTATTGATAAATCATTAACAAATAAAAATACCCTCCAGATTTAGAAAAGCTCATCGATTAGATCTTATGATCGTCATGGAACGTCAGTCTCCACCACTGACCGTAAGTCCCGTGCTACGGGGTGGGGGTAGCAGTCTTGATAGGTGGTTGAGAGGGGGCGAAACGCTCACTGGAGGGTAACGAACGGCAACGGAGAAAAGCGAGCCTGACATAATGTGGGCCTTGGTGATTTAGTTTTGAATTGCATCCCGTAAATTTGACGGAAACGACTTTCTGCGAGAAAACGGACAGATTTAGGGCCGCCTAATAACTCGCAGATATTGGATTGTGTGTACATGATTTGGGTAAGATAGAAAATGTATGTGTGCCCGAGTTAAAGGTAGATGAAGTTTTCCTTCGGTGATTATTGAAGTTTCGCTTATTAATTTAACATTTTATGAAGAACAAATATTCTACTCTATGTTTTATTAATATACATTATTTATAGTAATATTTCAACTGGAATGAACTTATCCATAATTTACTGTTATGGACAAGAATGCCAAAATGCATGGTTTTCATATTAAAACAGTAATATGAGATTTGTAGTTAAAACATTTCTTTTCAAACTATAAAAATTATCAAATAGGCAAAGTAAATGGACAGAATGTCTTACCAAATATTTTTACTAAGGTACTTGATCATATATTTACACTTAAAAATGATTCTTAAACCACTTGCCGAATTAAAAAATTCCTTCCATTAAAATTGATTGAACTGGATCCTTGCAGATTGTTTTTTTACAGCTAAATATAAGAAGAATTTAAATACAGCCTGTAAAAGTTTCTATTAATACCCCTGCTGTCTACATAATCATTTCAAGTTTGGCTTTCGAGCTACGTCATTAGCAATACATTAATATATGCAGTACTTTGCTTTCATTTATATACTCAGTTCTAGACTCAATTGAGAATACTAATCACTCTCCCTCCATGATGTCTAATCTTTCTATCGACTTCGATGACGTAGGGCATGCTCTAGTTTTATAAACATTCTAGTATTAAGATATCAGTGAAAGGTCTGGAATTGGTTATCTTCTTACCTTTCTAGGAGAAAACGTATGCAAATGCAAGTGGTCTAGAATTTAACTCTCTGTAACAACTCAAATGATCATGGAGTGCATCAAGATTAAGACTTGAGTTACATTAATAACCTACCACACTCTTTTGAAAATATCTTAATAAATTATTAACTGAGCAAAATGTTGGGTCACATGAAGTTAAATGTTGACTGGCTTGTAACTAGGACGAAAGTCAAATTGTAGAATTTTAAACGAGAAATAATAAAAAAAATATCCCAGAAAATTTCGATGTGCCTCTGAAGACTTAAGAGTCTGCAGTACCACCGCCATCTTGGGTTTTTAGTACCATAGCAACAATGTTAATTAGAGGTGTCTTTACAACCCCTAATCTCGATAATCTTGCATCGGAACTTGAATATGTTCACCATAATGGTATGGCGGTACATTTGACGTGGATGCGTGTTTAAATAAACCTCGTAAAAATGGTTTAACGTGGTTTAAAAATGGTGTTAAAAATATTTATTCCGGTATACATTGTTTTTTGTTCGTTATTCAAGTGTATAATTTTTTAAAATTTGTTTTCAATCCCGTCAAATGAAAGACACTATGGTAACATTTAAAATGACATCAAGTTTGTAATTTTCAAATGAAAAGCAAACTCTCAGTAACGGATTAAATTTAACACTGTTCTTAATTGACAAAATACCGGAATGGCGTAGGTACTGCAGACTCTTAAGAAATGCTTTAAGTGCCGTGGTAGACGGTGCTCTGAGGGAGATAGAAGTTGAGCGCGTTTTTTCGCAATTAGAATGACCTCTAAGATTCTGGACTATGAGTCCTTTATCACTGTCTGTTATGACCGTGTTTAATTTAGCCTAAGACATGATATGTCTTTTTCATCACACTGTACGGGAAACAGCTATATTCATCACCAGCTGAGAGTGTAGAAAAACCGTTTTCCCTCTCTAGAGAGGGAAAATCAGCTGTTGATTTTCCCACACTAGTAATTAGTTATGATTACTGACACAAGTTGCGCTAGCAGTGCTAAGAGTATATTACTCCCTAAATCAGCTGTTCTCAATAATGTAATCAGCTGTGTAAAACAGAATCACTGTTTTCATTGTACTGCGGAAATCAATTGAGCATCCATAGGTGGTTTCTTAAACTTGCATTATTTAATTAATTACTATTATTAATTATCTACAGTGTGATGAAAAATATCGTTCATAACTCGAGTAGAAAGTGTTATTCCGTGCCTTGATCGAAATTCCGCGCTCGGCTAAAGCCTCGCGCGTAAACTCGATCTCGGCCCGGAAAAGACACTTTCCACTCTTGTTATGAAATATACTATTTTTTAGAGGAAACGCGGGGAACTGTGACAAATTTTTCAGGTGGTAAAAAGAACAATTCTGTTTAAGTTTTAAACAACGTTTTAACACTTACAACCGTATCAAATAGTATAGTGATTACTGTATTACAGTATACTATAAGTAGTTATAAATTAAAATTAATTTAATTTTAATTTTGAGTGTCAAATGTCATAAATAAATTTAATATCATGATAAATCTTATGAGATAGTTGAGAAGTATACAAATTGAATGTCATTTTCTGCCTGATATTTATTCGTTATGCCTCTGTATGTACAACTTTATGTATGTATGTGTTTGTGATTGTGTCCATGTGTCATAAGCGCCTGGGCTGACGCATGACGCCACTTTGGCCGGACAGTGACGCATCTCCCACACTCTTCTGCCGTCATTATTTACCGCCTTCACCTCATGTTTTATTGTGCACTTTACTGGAGTTCTGGACCCTGCGATATTGGCCCTTCCTCATCCTTCCCTGACGTATATTTATGATGAAATGGCAAGAAGCTAGACGGAAGATGGAAATAATTTTTGAGCTCATTCATGATCTGGATTGTTTAATATTTGTTTTTATTATTTGATTAATATCAATTAACAATATTGATATAGAGCAAAAAAGTCACTAATATTTTAATCCACCAATCTACATACAGATTTTATTGTTAGGTACCAATAGTTTTGGTTATAGATTATAAGATACAATAATAAAAATATATTATCTACGACTGTTACAATAAGCACCAATAATTATTACAATCAACGTCATAAAGAGGTAAACAATTAAACCATATACAACTCCGTTACTCCCCAAATACACCAAAGTGTATTTTGGATTAACTGCTGTAAACATTGATGCTTACAGGTTTCACATTAAAATACACGTTTAGACCAATGGAAGCTCGTTATTTAACGGAAGTAGAGGCTTAGTAGAGATTACGCAATTCGTACATAAGAAGATTGTTCCATTACGATTAATATTTTAGTTTCTTTAAGTGCTCAACTTAAAAAGAGTGCAATCATATGTGAAAACAACATTAGGTCAAGTATTACCTGCATGTCCACCTTTTGGATGGATGCCTTCCCTAAACCTATAAAATTTCGATATGTTTACCACAGTCATTAATCGAATTTAAGTTGGTCGTAGTGTATGCAGGTATTTAGATCTCGTGGTTTAAAAAAAACCTTCATATTACAATCGTTGCAATAACTACTATTTCTCCATTAGTTAAAATAAACGGTATCAGTTAACTGACACATACTTTCTCCCAAAAATATAAAAAAGGTGTTAAAAGCCTCAAAACATTAATGTCTTGATGGCTCAGTCAGATAGCTAACAGCTGAGCAGCACGAGATTGACCCTACGCGCGTCTGTGACTTTTAACAACGTACTGCGTTTACCGCTAAACGAAAAATTGAATTTTCTCCTCAACCACTTGACATAGAGCAATAATTTAAAGTACTGGATTATTTAGTTTTTTGAGCTTGATTTAATGGTCATAAGTAAAATTTATTTCAAAATAACAGTTTTTTTGAAAATCCAAAAAATTGATTTTTGAAACACTTTTTACTCTTTAACTTTTGAACGCGCATTTTCTCGGAAATGCGGGTGGTGTCATTTTATTCAGCATTTTAATCTTAATAAACTACAAAAGTTTAATCAAAATCGTTAGAGCCGTTTTTGAAAAATTTGGATTATTCACGTTTTTTTAGGGTTTTTGGGGGTAAACTACCCTTAAAAATCAAAAATTCAAAAAAATGAAAAAACGCCTGGAATTATCGTGGTTTTGGACCTACGTACCAAATTTCACCAAAATCGGACCATTGGGGCATTCTCTAGCTCTCTGTATACATCCAGACACACACACACACACACACACAGACATCACTCCGAAAACCACTTTTTTGGACTCTGGGGGAACCAAAATGGATAAATCCACCACCAACTCAAATTCGAAAATTTTGACGAAAACAATACTTTCTCCATATACTATGGTATAGGGGGAGAAAGTAAAAGTGCACAATAAATTCTTATACATCGAAATCTTTACATATATTTTACTTACGAATTTTTCAAATGAAATATTTGCTATGTTATTAATAAAGACATGAATAAAAAATTATTCCGAAAGTAATCAGTTTCAAAATTGACAACCACAAAATTAAAAATATCGAGCAATTAACTTTTTTTTCATCCTGTATAGGAAATGAGCTGGATATAAACCTTAGACCGAAATGATGAGCTAGTCTCGTATGCTAACAGGGGCTGATCGGCGGCGGTGCGTCAGTTTGACAAATCGTGATGGACTCGGTAAAACACATGTTGTAAGGCGCACCCTCCTTCACCCTGGGCTAATATACATCTAAATGGAGAGGAATTAGAGAGTCCTCAGACGATAATCCACACCATTAGTCAAAAACCGCGGCGCGAGAGGCTTGACACACCGCGCTGAAGGGCTGAGAAATCACCGCGGAGGGGGCTCGCTCTTTATTATTTACAAAAGTATACCTATGTTAGGCTATATCATTGACACAGTATTCAGAAAAGTAAACAAATTTAATTTTAACTTTGCCTTACAAAATTTATTATTGTGGAATTTTTACCTTAAAAGATAATGTTTGAATCTATCTAGGTATGTTTGCCAAAAGACTATGCACTTAAGGAGTTAAATGTATAATAAGGCTAGCCGTCTTATTATAGAAAACAGTCCGCGGGAATTTTAGACTACATTTTTTTCAAAATATTATCAGATAATAAATTGATGGTTTGGTTATAAACTACACAAAATGTTAAGATTTCTTCCTTGAAGAAATTTTTCATAAATTAGTGAAATTTAAACTTATAAAAATGTAATCTTTGGCATCCAAAATTAGGAATCAAATATCTTTTAATTTTTAAGATAAGCTATACTTTTCCTTTCCCCAAAGTGGTCGTAAACACAGTATAAATTTAAAGAATTATAAATGATTATTTTCATGACAGGATTCCCTTCTAAAAAATGAATCGGTCATCGCCATTTCTAATGTTTTACACAGAGGTGTGCCCCAAAGCATTATACAAAGGATAAGTACCAATTTATTGTAAAGGTAACGCCTTTTTTGTTGGCTAGCTTAGAACTGCCAGTTTTAAACGTCTTAATACTCAGGCTAGGGTTTAATTTCCTAATACTCTTTAATGAACACCAATGAAATAATAAACACCATGTTGAACCCACACATATTCAAAACAAAATATTGCAGCCAAAACTTGATATCCACAATCTTTTGAGAGATGGTGGGATTTTAAGACTGACATATTGAGGTATTATTTAAAAAATATACCAAAGACTCTGACTTTCGCAAACCCAATCCGTGAGTATTGTAGACGAGCATTTATATAATTCTATTACTCCACCAGAGTTGTTCTATTCGGCATCAACAGCCGGTGGCCCATTTGCTTGACCTCCATTACTCACGCTCTGTGATGGCTGTCGGCGCCGCATTCATGACGTGTGAGTGAACCATGTTGCCATTGCTACCGGTACACGTCCTTCATTCTTCACCCGTCACCCGTCATTACTCAACGGGTCGCAACTGTCGCCTGAGGCCCAGAATTAGGCCCTTTGTAAGCACTCTAGTTTCCGATTGTGGCAGTGACATGTTAAAAATGATCCGCCACCGGGCCGCGTTCTGCGCTCAGGGGCGCCTGGGAGACCTCCGCGGCCCGGCAGGAGATGTTGAGCGGATTTCGAAATGTAGCTGTTTAATCAAAACGAAGGAAACGGGTGGTTTTGTAACAGAGTCAAAAGTCAAGAAACTAGCAGCCTGAACGTTTATTTACTATATTAACTTTACGGTAAGGTGTCATATTTAATTGTTGTTCACGATGAAAACTTACAATAACTAGGGGTGCATATAACCAACAATTACAGAAAAAATATTAGTGAATGAATGAGCTTGAGCTATGTTATGTCATGAATGTTATGACTGTTTAAAGCAGTTGTAAAATTTATTATAGGTCACTAAATCTCGTTTCCTTAAATCCATACTTATTTACCTTACATACGTTAAAATTCTTTTTTGTTAAGTTAACTCTTCAAAAAATTCTCAACAGATTTTTAGTTTTTTTGGTATTGTTGGATAGGGTTGGTCTGTAGTTGTTTCCGCCAAAAATTGAATACAATTATAATAAAAAAAATTTCATTAAGGAATTAAAATAAGTACACTATCCACAAATTAAATTTCAAATGTACCCATTAGAATAACATTAGGATTGGGTTCAGCATTTTAAACATCTGTAAATTCGTGTCGTTTTTGGTGGTTCAAAATATTGAATTGGTAGGATGTCATTGATTTAGAACTAAATGTAACTTTTGCATTCCATCCAAATAAATTGCTCGATTTCAAGCAACAAGAACACTAGTTTATTTTATTCCGTTAATAATTTGATCAAAGGGTTTACCCGTTTTCACAACCGATTGCCCGGAACGTGCACAGAACTATAGTGTAGATTCGCCCCGTCATTCTCATCCCCTGACATTATCTCAGCCCAGGATTTTCCGAGGAGTCTCCAGAAATATTGCTGTTGGAGGTGACGGTTTTAGTACCTGAGGGTGAGAACTGACATTCTTGTGATTTCCACAGGAAAATCTGGAAAATCAATACAGCTTTTCTTCCTCTAACTGAAAATTGACTCTTGGTTGTAGAAAAGTGCCATACGGTAACAGTTTTTAATACAAATGAATTGATGTTAATAATGAGATTATTTTTATTTATGATTGACAGTTTAATAACAGGTAATTGCGAAGGCATTCTTACGATGTTATTAATCTTTTCGAAAATATAGACGTGTTATGTACATTTTATTTACTAGAAAAAATAATATAATATAATAATATGGTAAATTTATTTAATGAGAATACCTTATTAATGAGAATATTTAATTAACCTTATAATCTTATTATCTTTATAATCTTGAGATTATAGTTAACGTAAACATTTTATCATTTAAAAAGTTATCAAGTGTTACAAAAAATTCACCACAACATTTGTGATATATACACGGAAAATTTGATGTAAAGCAAATAAATAAACATTAAATTTTTGCTATTCGAAAAAGTATTTGAATTTTTGATCATGCAGACTGGAAAGAGTTTTCCAAAATATAAATTGACAGGTCAGATACCGTCCGAGCCATTAATCAAAATGTTTGATGAATTGTTTTGAAAAATGTATCGATGATGGACACCTATTGTTGTGACAACCGCCTGTCTCCGGGATTGTTGAAGCTATCCACTTATTTAACTTTGTGATATTTCTCATGCGGATATTCCCAATCCGGATGTATAAATATTTACTTAATTTTGAAATTATAAATTTTGCAACCCTATCAATATCACCTTATTACGAAATTTATCAAAAGTAGCATATAACATTGCTTGAAATGAAGAAAGATTTTGTATTGAAGGTTGGGGGTACAAAGATTGCTGGGGAGAACATATGAGGCGACTAAAATTTTAGTTTCATAATTTAATATTTTTCATTAATGAATAATGGCATCTGATGATAAACTGTAAAATATTAAAAAATGTTTACCTCACTACCTACCCTATTTCTATACCATCTATTGATGAACATATTTTTTGCTGAAGATCACACATTTAACCGCAACAGATGCATGGCTATATTTATTATTCTCATCTCTATGTATACAATATTAAACTACGTGTAAGGTATATTGTATGTATGTGTGTATGTATGCATAAGGATCTAAAAAAATGTGGCCTTATCGATTTTCTATAGTTAAGGTTTGAAAATAACACATTTACAAGTCTCTGTGCTAAAAAAAATATTACTTCGTTATAATCTATAAATTAAATTCAAAAAATTTTAACATTGGTCTGATGGAGTTAAAAATCAAGAACAGCTTAAACCAGAAATGTTTAACAATTGTAAAATCAACTGATAACAAAACAAGTAAAACTAAATCCACGTGTTAATAGTTTTAACGCGTGGGTAAAAAAGTTAATACCAGAGAGCAGCACAATTAGTTTAATTAGCATACTGAAACATTCAGTAGTCATAAGGGCGAGCGAGAGGAGCAAACAAGCTCGTGTGAAAAGAAACAAGCTTAATTTGCTACTCGAGATCTTAGGATGAATGAATGGGAGTCTGTGAATGAACTATTACTGCAAGAGTTGTATAAGTTTACGAGCAAACACCCGGCCCCTATTTACTTTATTTTTAATAGAGATAAACTAATATAAGTTCAACCTAATGAATACTGAAAGTATTATACACTATAAACATATTATTTTCCAAATGAATACAAACTAAAAGATCTGAGCAAAAATGTCAACTTCTTTAATTAGCCTCCTAATTCGAGAAACTTAAGTCACATAAGTTTTGAAAGTAAAGAAGAAAAACTGACAAATGTGTTAAGCGCCTTGGCCAGCAGTTACATGCTAAAGTGAAACAAATCACATAACTTCTTTCAATATTTGTCTGCAGTCATAAATTCTGTTTAGCAAAAAATGTGTTTGTCATATTGTGTTACGTATTTTGGATTTGAACGCTTGTTGTTAGCTGACCATTTTAAATCTTTATAAAAAAAATAATATACATACATCAGTATTTTTACAGCTTTAATAAAACAATCATGGTTCTTTAAAATATAATTGGAGTATAGGAGTTAAAAACAAGTAAATATTTAAAATTTATTTTTTTGTAGTACAATAGGAAAATGTATTTTAACTTTGATGATATATATTTTTGAGGTGGCAAAAAAACATTGGCGTGGAAATAATTTTATTAATCATTACCTCTGATGAAATATAAACCTAAAACACACATTTATAAAAGTAGTTTAATTCATGGTTTTTTTATAAACAAGAATCGTGTACGTCGTGGGGCAGGTAATGTTTACTCAACTATAGTATTGTGCATGGAAGTAGCTCTATGAAGCACCTCATTTATGATTAAACCAAAAAGATCTCCAATATTAGTAAAATTGGGTAGACGAATCGTTCAAATGCTCGCCTTTGATTCCACAGGCTGCCGGTTCGAACCTGGGTTAAGTTAGTAGCTTTTTAAAGGTTCAAATCCGGACCCAGTTGCTATTTGTTATTGAGCTAATAATTAAGGATGGTATCTAGTAACTTTAGATAGAAAAAGGTCGAGGTTTGCACCGTCACCTTCAAAACGTTAAAAAATTCCACTGGGTTAGAACAAACACAAAAGTGTAATAAAATGTGTAAAGTAATAGTAATTGTTGTTTATTAATTTAATCATAACAGTGTTTATTAATTTTTTGTAAACACAAACAGAAGGCCGTGTTCCAGGCTTGATGTTCGACACATAAATATATCGCCGAGCCTTTTAGGTAATCCCGTTGCCAAGGTGTAAATCATCGGCCACCTCAGTCTTGCTCATTTTCAGGGGGAGGTCCACACAATGATTTAAACAAAACCCACCATTCAGCCCGTCCCATCCCCCGAGCTGTCTTGTGTAAATCACCACTACTGCGACTCATCCCCTTCTCCGCCTTTCCGTCCATTAAAATTAACATGAGGAAGGGCGATCAATACTTTAGACCAACATCAATTAAATTCTTTTCCCCCCGACAGTTTGGTTGTCTTTTGTAACGGATTATTTCCGTTATATTGGGTAAGAGATGATCGTGTGTTTGTTACAGTGAAGTCGAAAGCATGAAAAAATCACAGTACACTGTTAATTATCACTGATAAAAGGAATCATGTTGTATAAAATGGTACGGACTTGTTTCATTCATAAAGTTTTTGAATTACTAAACTTAAATACATTTTACATGAATAATGAACATCGTGTTTCTTTATATTGAGTATATAGCCGAAGAATTCTGATTGGACTCATTTTTTACTATTGTTGACGGTCAGCTTGCAATAGCTAGAGAGAAAAGAGTTGAAAAGCAGTGAAATAACTGACTTAAATAATAATAGTTTAATTGAGACAAATTACATGTAAATAGAATTTTTTTACAATTAGATGTTCCACAGATGTTAAATCTGTTTGACTTGTAAAATATCGACAAAATTATTAAGTGCAGTGTAAAAAATATAACTTTCAAATTATGATATCTGTTTTTAAATAGCAATGAAATATTTAGGTGAATAATAAGGTTTTTCATGAGTTGCTAAAGTCACTAATATCTCACATACTATTCATAATCCAAAGTATAATATCCAGAGTTTTATCTTCACCGAACCCATCTCTTCGCGCACTGTTTCACTCTCAATCTTTATTTGTCCCCCATCACTGATGGTCGATCGTCCCCCAATTATAGCAGACTTTTCTTTCATTAGCTGTCAAATAATATCTAATTAAGTAACTAATTTATTCATGGTCCATCTACTTTCACAAAATCAAGGGATCTGTGTAAAGTAAAATAAAAATCAAGCTGCCTATGTTTGGTAAAGTGGAACATAATAACATGAAAAAATAAACTATAACTCCAATCACTAACATGATTCTGCATATAACCGGCAGGCCTGTATATGAATTTCCAAGAAATACAAACAGTAGTCCTAACGCAGGTGACTGCCTCGGTTCGTGTTTCTGTAGTCCGTCTGGCGTCCGTTCCGCCCCGGTTGCGCGCCGCTCGTCCGGGGAAGCCGGCCACATAAAACACTGATTTACCGCACCTACTCCTCCTCCTCTGATTGGGATTCTTTTGATCGACTCTTTCATTAGACTCAGTATAAATCAAATGATTGACTCCGTCCTTGAATTGAATCGTTCTTGTTCTGACCAACTAAGGAGCTATCGGGGAGTGTTCAAGTTATAGCTTTTTTTGCCCTTAATAGTACATTTGACATCGGGCGTTGTTTGCAAAAACTATTGATAAGATAATTAAAAAACTATTGGAAAATAACGCGTAAAAGCCGACTTACAAGTGTAGTTTATTATAAAAACGTATTGTGCTATAGTGCTAGATCACTTAAAACGTACTTAATCAGTGGTTTAATTTTTTGATCCCTACAAAAGTCACAAAAAATAATAACAAATAAACCCAATGGGTGGGAGAGGAGAGCTAAGCATCACTAGACAATTAACAAACATGTGCAAATACTTAGGTTTTGTTAAGCCGTTTCACTTAAACATTTTCAATGTAGCAGACATAAAAAAATGTAGTTAAACCGTAATGAGAAATTTATATTTTGAGTAAAAATTGTAAAAAACAGCATGACAAAATATTTAATTGTAAACTATAAATGAATTAAAGCTCTAAGGGATTATTTAACTGGTAGGAATATCGAATTAAATTAAATGGAAATAGTGCTTTTGTACATTAAGTTAACAATGCATAATGATTATATTACATAAATTATAACTTACAAATATTCTTGCATTAAATTAACAACGGCAAAAATTAATTTAATAACAATATATAACAATTCTAAAGTATTCAGTCTGTTAAGAATGTATGCATACAATTTTAAGCCGGTTTTTACTTTCTCCCTCTATACCATAGTATATGGAGAAAGTATTGTTTTCGTCAAAATTTTCGAATTTGAGTTTTTGGTGGATTTATCCATTTTGGTTCCCCCTGAACCCAAAAAAGTGGTTTTCGGAGTGATGTCTGTCTGTGTGTGTGTGTGTGTGTGTGTGTGTGTGTGTGTGTGTGTGTGTGTGTGTCAGGATGTAAACAGAGCTAGAGAATGCCCTAATGGTCCGATTTTAATTAAATTTGATACATAGGTCCAAATCCACGATAATTCCAGGCGTTTTTTAAATTTTTTTGAATATTTGATTTTTAAGGGTATTTTACCCCCAAAAACCCTCAAAAATCGTCAAAAATCAAAATTTCTCAAAAACGGCTCAAACGATTTTGATTAAAATTTTGTGGTTTATTAAGCTTAAAATGGTGAATAAAATGACACCACCCGCATCTCCGGGAAAATCCCCGTTCAAAAGTTATGGAGTAAAAAGTGTTTCAAAAATCAATTTTTTGGATTTTCAAAATAGCTGTTGTCTTGAAATAAATTTTACTTATCACCATTAAATCAAGCTCAAAAAACTAAATAATCCAGTATTTTAAATTATTGCTCTTCGTCAAGTGGTTGCGAAGAAAATTCAATTTTTCGTTTAGCGGTAAATGCAGTACGTTGTTGAAAGTCACAGACGCGCGTAGGGACAAACGAGCGCTGCTCAGCCGGTAGCTATCCGACTGAGTCATCAAGACATTAATGTTTGAAGCTTTTGACATCTTTTTTATATTGTTGGGAGAAAGTATGTGTTAGTTAACTGATACCGTTTATTTCATGTGTTTAAATGTGTTAAATACTTCAAATAAAGCTTTAGATGAATGCTAATATAGAGCTACAAGTACAT
Organism: Neoaliturus tenellus; assembly: GCA_030545055.2. Taxonomy (NCBI): domain Eukaryota; kingdom Metazoa; phylum Arthropoda; class Insecta; order Hemiptera; family Cicadellidae; genus Neoaliturus; species Neoaliturus tenellus. Next base: position 142,175,013 of record CM061534.1, read on the forward strand.
GAATGAAAAGTATCTATCCCTTCTGTAGGGAGAGGTACTCTTAAAAGTCAATTTCAAGTTCATATATAAAATCAATTTCACGAGTATATACTATAGTAGACTATTCCTATAGGACATTGCTGGATTTATTTTTACTACCGAAAGTTGCAATACAAAGAAATGCACCCTTAAAGATTTTAATAACTAAAATGAATTAACAATATATTGGGTTGTGGTTTGGATAATGTATTGAAAGAGGAACTATTATTGCTATGATTAACTCATTATTTGACTATGTTTACGAAGTTTTCGATTACATCAATAATGTACAGTACTACCACCCATTGCAGTTTGACAAGTTTAAGTTAAAACTCGAGTTGTACTCTTGTCTTTTCTTGCAATCTTTTCTTTTCTTCCGATTCAATACAACTTTTTTTATCAAACTTTTATAATTTGGGACTAACCTAATTTCATTTAATGAACAATAAATGTTATCATGGTTTAATTAAAAAAGAATAACTCTAGAAGGACAATAAAAATTTTGATTTAATCAAAGTTGAAAATAACAATCCTATCATATGCTATAATACGAGTAAGGTATATTTGTATTTATGTATGTACATATGTTTAAAAGGAAATAGTATGCTTGCACACGGATCTCAAAAACGGCTCACACGATTCGGCTCGAACAATTCGGGTGAACGGCTCGAACGATTTTCTTCAAAGGAAGTTTGCAAATAACTTAGTTCTAAGATAAATACAGGTTTCTATGCTTGGAAAAATCATATTTCTTTATAATTTTTAATTGATATTAAAACAAATTTATCATCGGTCTTATGGAGTTAAAAATCAAAACAAAGAAATAATGAAAACAGCTGACTCACCTGTCGAAGTGCAGACCACGTGTTACACTGTAAATATTTGGTTTAGGATGACAGCCAGTGACTAAATTATTAAATGGTACTACTGTATATTAAAAATAAATTATATTTTTTTATTAGGCCTACGCACTGCATAGGCCTACTCTGATTATGAATATTTAGATTATTAAAAGTCATGTAAAAGTGCACAATAACTAATGAATTTATAGAATTGCTTTTAAATTTAAAAACGAAAGCACTAAATTAGTAAGCATTATGAAAACAGCTCTTAACTAAATAATTTGAATCCACGTGTTACAGATTCAACGTGTGTTTCAACAAATAAACACCAGAGTGCAGCACCCGTAGGTCTACATTTAGACAGTCAGAAAGGCGAGTGAGCGAAGCGAACGAGATTGTCTTGAACAAGAATAAACCTATTTGCACTGGGCATTTTAGCGCACTGTCTGCACTATCACTGTTTGAGTTTACCGAGCAAACACTCGGCACACAGGTACTAATTACCAAATAAAGTAGTATAACTAGCATAATTCATATGAATGAAACATTCCAATAGTTGGAATTTTAAATTATATACAAAAATGTTAAAAATGTTCATATGTAAATAATAAGATATATGTTATTGTGTAATACATAGGCCTACAAGTACAAGAATAGCGTCGATGTTTTTATCATTAAACTCTCGTTACTATTGTATCGTATTTGTTAATACAGTACTAAAAACTATATATATATATATATATATATATATATATATATATATATATATATTTACACTTCTGTGAGAATTGAACTTTGAATCAAAATTAAATAAATTGTACATAATTGTCATAAGTGATTCTTTTACACTGCAAAAGATGTAATTATAAATAAAATTTTTATTTAAATAATAGTTTATGTTTGCAAACATAAACTATTATTTTCATAGAAAAAAGGTTTACAAAATGAAGTAAAATATTTACTTGACATTTTTAATCAGACGAAGAAGACTGGTGCGCCCCAGTTGGTGTAAGTGTGGCTAAGGGAGACTTTCTCACACTATTTTTGTGTGACTCTCATTCGTCCATACGATATTGTTTACAACCTCCCCCTCACCACTAGAGAGTGATATGCGTCGTGTCTTAAAAATTATTTGTATGAAAACCTACCTTGAAAATAAAAATTGTTATTTTCTTTTTAGACCAAAAGATTTTCTACTCAACCAAATGATAAAAAAAAATAAAAATAAATAAAATAAGAAGAGAAAGGTAATTGTGGCTTAGTTTCATCTTTATCGGCCAAATAATACTAGTGAAAGGGATCACTTTAACACCGTATAATACGACGTATAAAGCGTACATCAAGGCTGATAAGAAGTAGTATATAGTTTAATATCATAATGCATTGTTTAGGTTTGTTATGCTATTTACATGTCCATGTGATTATTTTGCCAGAATAAACAGATTCTTAATCTTTCTATATATGAGATCATAAAATATTTACAAATGAAGTTTAGAAAAGTTACTTTTTTACAGAGAACAGTAATTGTTATTTTATAATTATGAGAAAGTTCATACAAATGTTAATTTTAATTTACAATCATTAATATAAAAGAGTGCTAAATAGGCAAAATGTGTAATAAAAATGTCAATTTGAAATTAATTTGAATTATTTATAACAACTACATTTTTTAATGAATAAAGATATATTTTTGTCCTAAATATTGTTTATAATGGATATATTGTCCTAAGCTAATGGAAATATGGCAAGTTCTAGTACATTGTAGGCGTTATATTTACACTAAATTACTAAATTATGTAAATTGAGCGGTGTTAATTCATATCTTTAGCCACTTCACGGAATCTGTATAGTAATGGTTTAAATTATCATAAAAAAACAAGGAATTCAGCAGTTTGAAATGTTTGTAACAGATAATTTATGTGTAATAAGAAACCGGATATGAGTAACTTTCATGTCATCAACATAAAGTCACACGTTCATTATTAATAGGTGTGTACTGGCTGCGTGTAACATGATAAGCTAGTGCTCTATTACTGTACATATATATTATCATGATTGACTATATCAGTTGATGAGGATTAGTATTGGTGACGAACAATTAATCATTTGTCAGCTACTGCCAATTTTGCGGACATACAATTACGCCTCGGCTACAAAAAACAACACCGTTTGAAGCAATTTAAAAACCAGTATAATTCAATGTAAAGATTATTCATTCAATTTAACTGTGTATAAAATTCACAACATATTAATGTATTAATTTAAAATCCTTTAACTATGTGTAAATTGGTTAAACACATATATACAAAATACAAAGTTTTTGTTCATTCCAAAATAAAACAGTCATCTATGGGGGATTTTAAATTATGAATTTAACTCGTTCTTAAAAAATAAATTAACGACACTAAATTTAAAAATGTTTTGGGTACAGATAAATAATAAAAAATGAAAACAGATATAAGACAAAAACCTTTTTTAATATTGAGGAGATTCGTAATCAACATTGTCGTTGTGATTACATGTCCACTTGATTGTAAAAACAAACAAAAAATGTTATAACAATTTTCACAAAATGTAGAATAGGTCATATTTTATTAAGAAAAAAAGGTTAAGGGTAGTTTTAAATTCAAACTACCTAGTGCATCATTCAGAAAGATTTTTTTTAAATTTTTATAACGAACCGTTAATTAATAGCAAATATTTTAGAGCTTTTATAACCATTTACTTTTAACCTGAGGTCATTTTTTAATAATCCATTGAAAGCCATAGCTCTTGATGTCCCAGTTGCTAATTGTTCCGCAGCACAAAACATGGAGTCAGTCAGTGGGTCATCCATTAGTCGCACCGAGTGACGGGGGTGATGAATTGTGGTGAAAAATGCACCGGTCGCTGACAGCCACTTGTTGAGGTGCGACCGGCCCGGCAGCGGCATCGCGGGTAGAGGTGGAACTGACTCTTCCGCGTGTAAATTGCATTTTGATCTTGTCTGCTATTTGCTCATAAAATAGATGGATATGGATTAAATAGCGAAAAATAAAATAAATATTACGTGACACTAAGAAAAAAATGTGCTACAGTATTAAGAGTTTTCAAGGAAAAAAAGGATAAATAAATAAAAAAAAAATTGGAAATTTATAAAATACTAAGGTAAATAGAATAGGTTATAAGTAGACTTAAAAAAATTTGGAGATAGTAAATATATCCCCGTGTTGAAGCACGGAATTTTTTGGCTGGCTCATCCTCAAAACATATTCTTGATTTGTTTGCCATTTTTATTTTAAGTAGGCTATTAAAAAAATCCTTGGTTGGGTTCGGAAATACAGCTCAGTCAGCATACTTTTAAAAAGATCAAAATGACTTTAAAAAGATAATAAGTCGGTAAATCGGTGTTTCAAGAAATGAAATAAAATACTTACAAGAAAGACAATTGAAGTTGCAGTTTGTAAAAATGCATTATAATGGAAACATATGGACGAAATTGACAAGATAACTCCAAGCTTTTATTAGGAAAGTTTTAATAAAACAAAGGGAAAAGATGTGTTCCAGTTGGCGTAAGTTAGCATGTTCAAGGCGGGACTCTTTCACACTACTTTAGTGACGACTACATTCCTCCCAATATCTCTTCCACTTCTTTCAAACGAATTTTATGAACTTTTTTGCTGCTTGTTGTAAGATTTAAACTTTGATTCTATTTAATACTGAACTTTTAAAGCTTACAATATATACTATACTGTATATATACTAGGTCATAGTCGAACATTTATTAATTACATTGAATACACTCTTGCGTTTAAAATAAGGTTAAAATACTGTAGGGATTTTAATTTTAATAATGTGCTGTTCTAAGGTATTATTTTAAATAATCAAAAACGAATTTTTTTTTATCGTTTTAATTACTATTTTGTATTTTGCTAGATTCATGATTGAGTGATGATTCATTAACCTCCAGTCGCAGCCGGTCCGACATAATTCGTGCACGCACGGCGAGTTTGTGTGTCCCTGTTACCGAGATTTTTAATGTTAAATGTGTATTTATTTATTCACTTTTGTCTGTTATGTCAAAAGCATGTTGAAATTTTAAATGTCCGACTAACCTTTTTGGGGGTACTCTGACGGTGTGGTGGTTGCCACGAAACATGGAGTTAATCTCCGACATCAAGGATATTGAAAAGGTAAACATTTACTTCTATTATAATTTTATACCCCATAAAGAACTGAGAGTTCATATTCATTTTATATCTCACTACATATAACTTTTATTTTATTTTTTTTAATAACGTGTAAAGTTAGTTTAGAAATGAAAAACAAACGTCTACAACACTCAAAAATATATTTACACTTATACTGCAAAGAATACAGACGGTAAATATATGAAAAGATGGATAATGGCAATCGATTTCGACCGGACACACCGATCATCATCAGGCCCAAAGAGAGAATCTCTCTCCACTAATCTCTCTCAAAAAGAGATTTTCTCTCTGGGCCTGATGATGATCGGTGTGTCCGGTCGAAATCGATTGCCATTATCCATCTTTTCATATATTTACCGTCTGTATTATTTGCAGTATAAGTGTAAATATATTTTTGAGTGTTGTAGACGTTTGTTTTTCATTTCTGATTACAAACAACACGTATCATGGTAATAAAAAAAGTGTTTAGAGTTAGTTTAAACATTAACTTTATACAATTTTCAGCTACAGCTTTTTGTAAAACCAGAGCGTCAAGTAGCTCTTCGCTGCACCGATTGAAACGTATACGCACCGGAAAGAGCACAAATCTAAGAACTTAATATTTATTTTAACTTTAGTAAAGATAATATTTGAATTTAAAGTATAACAAGCGGAAACGACGTAACCTGTTAGTACCTGGATTGGAACTCGAATGCGTTCCACCCATTTGCAGGTGCTTCATCTAATCACGACGTCATGGGTCCAAAGGTGCAATTTATGCAATCAGCTCCTCCTGAATAACATTTCACAGCTCTATTGTCTAGTATTAAATCATATAACCCTTCTCCCATAAAATAATATTCTTCCTCCATGATTAAACATAATAATAGTTCACTTTATTACACCACGAATACACCACTTTATCTGGCACCAGGAGGTAAACAATTTTTTTTAAGTATTTGAGGTTTTTTTTATTTCGAGCTACTTCCGTAGGGTATTTAATAAGTCATACTTAAACATATCCCCCATACAAGCGTGATTTTAAGGATTATATTTTGTGGAAGTCTGTGGAAGAAAGGACAGTATTGTGCAATGCATGAGTTCACGCTTCTAATGTCATACGATAAAGTGTCATATTACTACATAACCACACTAGTTTACTGCAATGAAATGCAGCATGTCATTTGATGGGGTCGATATGTCAATATTAATCTATCAATAAAACCATCAATACACAGTTATTATACCAGCTTATGTGATCAATTTTATCATCACTGCCATAAATAAATAAACACTAACCACACATGGATACGGGAGAAAAAGATAGGAAAGTACTAAATTCAAACTTATAATAAAATGAAAATTAAAAATTCTTACATTATGTTCATAATTTAATAATAAGAAAATTCAATATTTTGCTTGCAATTAAGATATGACTAAATTATTAGGCAAAATGCTCTAAGCTTTGGAATTTATTTAAAATTAATTAATATAAATGCATCTTTGCTTTGAATGTAACTTTATAAAGTAGTAATGTATAGAGAACCAAATAAGTAGGAATATCCTTATGGGGAAATGTGAACGCAGCCCCCGATACAGAGTTAGATAACACAACAACGATTTAATTTTAGTAACGAAATAAGCTGATTGGTAGAATGGAAATAGAAGTCTAGAATAATTTTGATGACGTTTGTTATCGTTATAGTTATCGTTACAGTTTTTTCCAACATATATTGTTATTTTTACATATGAGAGGGAAAGAAGCAGCGCTTCCCATGACAATCAGCAGAGTTAATCCTGTTATCAGCACTTTATTATACTCTTTTTCAGTGACAAAACAAAAATATATTAACATAGGATGTCCCTGTTTATTTGGTTTTGTATACATTGTTATAGTGTCGGTAACTAAAGACTCTACGTAAAATCTTACATTTACACTTTCTTCATAAATATACGTCAGGGAAGGATGAGGAAGGGCCAATATCGCAGGGTCCAGAACTCCACTAAAGTGCACAATAAAACATGAGGTGAAAGCGGTAAATAATGGCGGCAGAAGAGTGTGGGAGATGCGTCACTGTCCGGCCAAAGTGGCGTCATGCGTCAGCCGAGGCGCTTATGACACACGGATACATTCACAAACATACAGGGAGTGCTGACATCGCCAAGAGTTTGAAAGAACTTTGACTGTCCGGCCAAAATAAATATGTGTACGTAACACACACAGTGTCGAGACTCTAGGACAGAATAATTTGAACACACATACAGAAAGTAATTACAAAAAGTATGGAAGATGCGTCACTGTCCACCCAAAATGGTATCATGCGTTATCCGAGGCGCTTATGACACATTTTTGGAACGCTCTTGAAATTATTTTCCAATATGTCTCAGAAAAACAATATTAAGTAAATACTTAATATTTAGAAAATTCTCAAGCTACCATTTTGAATAGGTAAGATATGGTGACATCTATGTTTCACCATTCCTAATGTTAATTCAAGCACTGCTTGATAAAAGGACACTTTATGGGGTTTAAATATCATTTTTGAGTTGCCCTCCACCAAATATCCATTTTTTGAGGTTTAAAATTTCCTATAATCGTAAAAGGTTCTTGTTGTAGATAACTTATTATAGTTCGCCAAGTTACATTTAATAGCTTTAATAAAATTCTAACTATAAAATATGTTCAAGACTAGTAAAAGAGTAATCTGCGAAGAAACAATAATATATTTGAGCTGAGCTGAAGCATTGTATTCCAGGACTCTCCACGGCTTTGGCTCCAGAGACTGTGTCGAACGATACGGACGAGGCCGTAAAACTTAATGATTATCACTTGATCCTGAATATTCAGATAAGCTCAGTTTCGTGCGGACATTTACATAGTAATAGTTTCAACTTTTTATATACTCAGAAACCAGGAAACGATTTCTCTATAATTTTTTTTTCAATAATGAAAAATCTCAAAAGTGCGGTTTTTAAATACAAGTAGAATAAATTGTTACTACTAAAAAAAACATACCTTTTACCATTGATAATTTAGACTTCTATTATTTAAACGCTTTTAACATGAATTGTGTTTCACGTATAGATTGATGATTTTGAATCTTTTATTCCCCTCATAAAATATGTACAATCATAAACTTGTACGGTAATTAGTAAAAAAATAACGGTTTTTACAAAACGTTGTGCAAGAAACTATTGTTTAGTCTAATTTTATTTTGCAATAAAAATAAATTTTGAGTAATATAAGATATCTTAAATTATATAAACTGTCATTTAATTTCTCGGTTGCTTATAAAACATTAACACGTTTAGTTAATGATTATAGTTTGATTATAAATTTAACATTTATATACGATTAAAAATCTCTTTATGATAGATAGGGCCTACCATTACCAAACCAAAAGTGATTTACCATAATATAAATTCAAATCCCTCAAAAGTAAAATTGCACAAAGAATAAAAACTCTGAATTATATAGCAAATAATTTAGTTTAAAAGTAATAATTAATCAAACTGCTAATCGAACATCGAGTACCAACATAACATTTTCATGTTTCACTTAGTAGCAAGGGTTTCCTACTATTTCTTAAATTTTTTTTATTCTTGGGCCATCCGTTGATTTAATTATTCCCAATCCCATAACAATGAAATATTGTCGAGAATGATAGGCCGAGCAGAGTTGAGGACATTTGGCAGGCCTCCAGGCTGGGTCGAAATTTGTTATCGGGTCGGCCCTGCGGCTATTTATTTTGTAACGGGTGTTATTTTATTGGAGAAAATGTCTATTTATGAATGATCCCAAGGGAGGAGCTATATATCGGAAGACCCACTTTTAAATGTAAACAGTTTTATTTGATTTTCACTCATTAAAATCTTGTTATGAAATTATATTGAGCTTTCTATTATTGTTGTGAATCCCCTTGCTTCAATTTGCTTCAATGGGACTTAGTTTGTAATAAAGGTTTAATTTTAAGATATTAAATTTCTTATGTCCTAGCCTAACTTGAAGTAGGCCTACGCCTATAAGGTATATGCATGTAAATGGAATAATATTTAGACAGCTAATTTCTTTTGAAATGTGTTTTATGGTATCCCTGACCTTCTTCCGAAAAGTCCCCTGAAATCCCATATGGGGATCATGCCTAAAAATGAGGGGTGGCCCATAAGGAGTTACAATAAAATTTGATATTAAGTATTCTAAATTTAAATAAATTCCAGAAGGTTCATATAAATCAAATTAATGGTCTTAAAATGCAGAATACAATGCCGTAAAGTCGACCTCAAGGGCGGTGGAAAAATGGCAGACGTTCAAAATTTAGAGTAAAATAATATTAACAAAACTTTGAAATGCAATAACTTCAGATATATTTGACCTTTTGAGGTCTGGGTATGTACTCTCCTTACTAATTATGTACTCTCCTACCTTTAAAATTATGTATAGCTTGGCTATGGACTAAACAAAAAAGTCAATACTTCCTTTTGGGACGTCCATGTAGAGGGTAGTTCAAGGGTAATTGGATGAACGGATCGAAGAGGAGTGAATCCTCATACATGACTGTTACAACCTCACTAGAGTGACAAATCCCGATTCCGTTGTCCGACGATTACGTTCGCAAGAAGCCTCAGATCGACTTCAAACTTTCACAGTACATTTTAGCCGTAATTCTTAAGGTCGAGTTCGTTTCTGAAGTTATTCTGTCCAGTAATAAAGTAATTAGACGTAATTTAATTTCCCATAAGAAATGCATTGTGGGCTGTAAATAACGGTGTTTAGGGTGTTTAGGTTACGTTAAACGGTGCTATTTTTGTTTGTTGTCTGACATATAGAAAGCATGTATTATATAGAAACTATATTCTGGCTGTTGTACTATAACTGCACTAAATACAATACAATTCGTTTTTTATGAAATTTTTATAATAGGGTATGAATACTAGAAAGATAATATTTTATACTAACAAATAATAATAAAGAAAACATATTTACCAAAATAATAAAATTTGTAACAATTAATAATAATTCTAACTGACACATGACATAAAAAAACACTAAATTTAATCCAAGGAGACTATAGGCCAGGGCCAGGAGAGTCGCATCCCATAAGAGCAATGGTGTCACTTTCTGCGACATCCATGGATGTCGCCTACCGGCAAGTGTTGCCAACGCAACAGCAAACAACAATCGTTCTCGTTTGCGTTGGGAATTTTTTGTCTCAAAAATTACTAAAATAAAGAATTTCAAATCAAAATAGGGTAGAATTTATGGTTTTAGATTTACCTTGATTGATACTTTGTAATTTGGTCATTACCTAATGGTTTGTTATCAACTAATAATCCAAATTTAAAGTAGAGTAATATGGCGTCGTTACGATAAATATCGTACCCGTGGCAAGACTGCTTCATTCTCTTTCTTAATCAGCTGTGTAATGGTAAATATTATAACTTCCATTTTAGTTTAGACGCTTCATATCCGGAACACAAAAAAAAGCTATACGGCTGACCTTGGAAGAAGTTATGCTTCTTCCTTTACAGACCTTGAATTTAATCAGCGTCAAATGTCAGATGTAGATGGCGGCGGCACTAACGTCACAGAAATACCGTGTTCGTGTATCATAGAGGTTATGTTTTGTTACTTCAATAGCGCTACTCACGAAATTAAAGATAAACAATAAAAATATAACAATGTTTTGTACGTGGTTTGTGGTTTGTAAGTGGTTTGTTTTGATATTAATTTTCTTATAAAGGTCAAGTGTTGAGTTCAATGCAAATTTAACCCATGGTAGGCTAGATGTTTAAATGCTCCCGATTTCAAATGAGAGTACCTATCCATTTCCATATACAAAGTAGTACCAAGAAGTATTAAAACTACATAGATAGCAATAGACCTATTACTTTCAAAAATTCTTTTGAAATGGTCTATATTACAGTAGACTTATTAGAGTCCAATCACAACTGTTAAAGGCCCATCTCATCTTAACTAGGCCTACCGTATAGGTCCAGCCCTACAACAGTACCTATTAACATAACAGGTTAGGGCAACCTACGTATAATAGACAGCCTACACCTACATTTCAGTCTTAGTAAATAGGCACCTCATAGTAGGCTACATCATACTTGTTCCGGTACTTCAAACTCAAAACTCGTGATTTACACCAACACATATTTTGTGGAAGGTGTTAAAATTGAGTTACGCCTACCTTCCCGGTACAAGAAGAACCACACTAGACTAACTTATACAGTAAATTGTTTTAGGCCTATAGTAGATCGCCTCTTAATTGGCCACTTCGGGGTCATATCCAAACTGGATAGCCTATCGAATTGGTGGTTAAACTGAAGTTGGCTACCATTAAAAATATCAAATAAATTACTGTCCAATAGAATATTTAATTGTCAAATACACTAACATCAAATACAATTTGGAAGTAGGCCTACCGGTAGCTTAATTATTTTGTAGGCCTATCTTTTAACAAACTGACTTAACGATTTTACTCATTTTATACTTTTCTATAAATTTCAAGTAGCCTACACAAGTTAATCTAAAGGAAAACAATACATTAAATGCAGCAGGGCACTTTGTGATTAAACAGTACCTTTTCCTCAAATTTTCACTAACAACGTAGGCTTTACTCTTTGAACTTGTCAGAGTTTAAAAGAAACAGGCCTACAATTGGAATGTAAAGTAGGCTACATTTGACATCAATGAGATCCATGACCTACGATGAGGGGGCTTTAAGTTTGTTTTAACAAAAGAGGTTAACAATTTTTATTTTTGTATTATGTACATTATGCAATAAATACGGTACGGTACATGGTTTTTTATAGGTACAACATAAACAATTCATACGTTTTACGCTTTTCCCGATAACCTGGAATTCTCACAAATCCAGACTTCGTTTGGTCCTAATTAGTCCGGGTTTGCGGAGCTCTAGGCCTACTGTATTCTGTTCTTCTGTAATGAAGATAAACACATCACTTTCGAAGGCATTTACTTATTATATCCAGAGTGTTGACTTTCATTATTCAATGGGAACAACTATATATAAATTCAGAGATTTATTTGAAAGATACCGTTGCCTTAATAGGGCTACAGTAAACTTTCTCTAATCCGGTATGTCTGCGACTTGACACATGTCGGATTGCAAAATACTCCGGATCATAGGATAAATGTTAGGAAAATGTGAATTTTTTTGAAAAAATTACATTAAAATATGTATTATTCTTTAAACAGCTTTACTGCCTACAATATAAAAACATTGCATAACAAACTGTAATGAAAAATAACTTACCGTAAGTTTTAAGGTACATGATTATGAAACTAAAATGAAATTATACGATGTCGGATGAATACGTCTTTTCTCCCCTCGAAGCATTCCAAAGTGCTTTGTCTGGACATATTATGCCGATGTGGAGGATTCAATTGTAATTATCGTTTGAGGACTAAAGGTTGAGTTTACAAAAGTGTGGGCAACAAAGAGATGGCATAGAACCCTTAAAAAAATATCTCTTAGACTAATTAAAATTCCTTCACATGTCAAATATATAACTTAGCCGAACATTTTATAATTCCCATATCTAATTCAATCTGGGGAACTTTTCTGTTAAACAGACCAACAAATTTAATTTGAAGGGTACCTATGTTAGGTTGGGGTAGAGTAGGGCTGGTTCGAGATTTTTTTTAGGGTTGTTAGGTTGGATTAGGACTGTATTGCTGTGATTTATAAAACATGAAAAAACTTAATTTAACTTGACTTTAACTTAATTCCACATTCCATCAATGATACCTACGTATTACAAAAGCGGCTACTAAACTGCGCACACTGTGCGGTATTAGTTAAGCCTAAGATCAGTTAATGGATCATTAATGGGCAACCATGTTTCTTTTCCTCCTTTTTTCTCAACTTGTGTACATTATATGAGAAAACCGTACATACCAATTGAAAGGTATCGTCCTGTAGATAAGCAGAACCGTATTTCAATTCATATCGGTCCCCAGGGCTATGGGGTTCATTGCATGTAGGGTTCAGCCAGCCCTACATTCTTTCAAAGTTTCAATGTTAATTTTATGGAAGAATGGTAACTGATTTAATCATTAGACAGCTGTTGTAATAATAAACGCTAGAAAATCAGGGAGAATATGATTTGGTTATGAAATACTTTTCAACAAATTGTCTCCAGATTAAGTGAAATTTTTGTTGAATTTCGACCAGTGGTCGATCTATTATATGTATTGTTTTGTGATACCGTAATATAAAAGTACATGAGTTCCACGAATTGTTTAACTATAAGATAATTCAGCGCATAAATAAAAACTAAATTTTGTGTTAAAATTGGCTTAGAGTATTTTTTTTTAGCTTCACTCTAAACATTAATTGGCAGTGAATTAACGGGAATTAAAAGTGGTACAGTACAATCCCTCTTAATCGGCCAACTTGGGACCAGTCCTCGGCCGGATAATGATTTAACCAGTTAAACCGAAGTACATTTAAAAATGCCAACCTACAATTTCAAATGGCCTAAATACAACTATGGCTTGATAAAAAAAACAAATCTAAATATATTAGATAATTATAGCTAACATCCGACACCCATGAAATCCGTGACTAAAATAAACTAATAATAATTCATTTCCTATTTTGTTTACTGGATAGCAGGTCCAAACACATTCCTTCCTGTGGCATACGCACTACCGTCCAGGACAGTACATTTTATTAGGTGGTTTGACAATATCATGATATAATGTTGATAGGTGTGAATAGATAAGAAAACAAAGCTTCCGGCGAAACATGTCCAGTTAAATCAATGTTCAGATAAAAAATCATGGTCAGTTTAAAAAAATGTTTTTTGCCAGGGTAGGCCGGTTAAACCGGAGACCGGTGAAAAGGCAGCTGGTTAAGAGGGCGGCTACTGTTGTAGTAAAAAGGGGAAAGTTCTTAAATAAACGGGAAAGTTCCCAAACTTGAAGTAGGCTTATTATGTCAAGTAAGTTGGGCAAGGTTGTTTTGTTGGTTATCATAAATAGTTTTTTAAAGGTCTAAGGAGATCACGAACTTGTTTGATTATTCATGCCCTAATAAGTAAAAAATTAACTGTACTCCGAGATTATATTTGAGAAATGTGGAAATTGACTGTAGGTATCTAGCCTATATATGAATCTATTGACATGTCTCAAAATACTATTTTCCAATCATATTTGTGCTATCAAACAAAAATACATAGTTTTAAAGCGGTGTTTTTAACCAAAGTTAAATATCAGTCTTTGACTTGGGTTTTTCCTATTTGAAAAATTATTTAATAAATTCACATTTATAGTAGAAAGTCAATTCCGAATGTTAATTATGCAGTCAATTATCCGAACCCTTGAACGGTCTTCTAATTCAGTGAATGTATTAGGAAAACCTATGGCAAAACGTACAAAATAACGCTTGGGTCCAAAAATTTTAAAGAAATGTGTGCTATTTTTGTTTTGACTTCTTTTGTAGCCTATACATTATTTGGAAGTTTTTTTATTAAAACAAATTAGCGCAAATAATCAACTCTACTGTATCTGATAATATTTTATTGTTTATTTAATTTTGATGATTATAGAGTGATAAAGTAATCCGAGACTGGCTATGCATAGTCCCATTTTACATTATTAAAAAATTTTCTACACCATTTTTTAATTTAAGTTTTGTTTAGCTGCCAATCACCATTTTTTTACTTTTTATTTTTATTTTTGTAACGGATTCTTGTGTGAGTTAATATCTAGCATGGACCATTAATATAAACTAGAGATCGCCTACTGGTCGACATTCGACCAAAATTTTAGATGCTCTGGACTGGACCCAATTTAAATTGAAAAACAAATATTTTGTATTTGAAACATCTGTTCTTACTGATTTTATAAACATTTTTATTACAACAGCTGTCTGTACAAAATGCTGGTATTAAGAGTCATCTTCACCCCTGGGCCAGTAGCCCATTGTTGCGTAGTCGTCAATGTTAATCATACGGCTTTTATGCTAAAACATGGTATTGTATTCCCCTGTTTCGGACGCCGTTTTTCAACCAATTTTCTTGAAACTTGGTAAGATTTAGTTGAATAGTTATACTATGTCGCTCATACCTTGGAATTTTGAAAATTTTACTAAATTTTGAAATATTACTAAGGAAAATCGAGTTACTTTTCGACGTCACAGAAAGTAATATTTGTTAAATTTTCAAAATTCCGAGGTATGAGCGACATAGTATAACTATTCAACTAAACACTTACCAAGTTTCAAGAAAATCGGTTGAAAAACGGCCTCCGAAACGGGGGAATACAAGACCATGTTTTTCATTAAAAGCCGTATGATTAACATTGCCGACTGCGCAACAATGGGCCCAGGGGTTAAGATGACTCTTAATGAAATAAATTACCCTTCTCCCATAAGATCAACATTGGAACTTCGAAAGCCCTTGGGGCGTAGCCCTGGGGACCAATCCGAATTATAATGCAATTCTGCTCATCTACAGGACACTACCTTTCAAAAATCATATGCGCGGACTTCTCCTATGACGCACACGAGCTGAGAAAAAAGGAGGAAATGAAACTTGCTTGCCTATATTAATGTATAGATTTCAATTTACAGAAAAATATTATTTTCCTTTATTTTAATTTTCAAATAGCGTCTTTTTTATTTTATTTTTTAATAAATAGGCCTATTTAAACGTCTGAAAACGGAAAACAGTGGTTTTTGGAACCAGGCCGAAAAAACATCCAAGATTTTACTCCAAGAGCGTTGCTATTCTACTGACAGTCATTTATTCCATTAAGTACTAATTTCAAACCTCTGATTGTTTTGCTTGTTGAAACAAATGAAATAATAACAAACCTCTAATGATATTTGTCTGTGTCAATACTTAACAGCTGAAATCAGTTCAAATACAAGATAAACAATAACAACGTCAAATTTGGTATATAGATAGGTCAAAATTTATTAAATTTTATACAAAATATTTTTTATTAATGGTGGTATGATGAAAAGTACTGTTCATAACTCGTCCGAAAGTGGTATACCGGTGCTAGAACTAATTCAGCGAAGCCTCGTACTTGAAACTCGATCTTGCACCGATAACTACCACTTTCCTTACTAGTGAAGAAATATACCATTTCAAAAATATCAAGAGCTGTTGCTGTTATTTAATGTAAGTAACTTCATTGTTTCTACAGCAGGCAAAAGCAGAAATCTTATTTGTCCAAAAATAAATTTCGCACGTTCGTGGCTTCTTGGCTTCAATTGTAGCCATCTGGGTTTCAATCCTAATCCGGGTGATTTTGTAGCCATGTACTATTGCTTTACGAATTGCATTGTTTCAATGTTATTAGAGCGAGGGCTTTGATAATCCGCACAGCATTAGACAGATATCTATATAAAATGCTATTTCCTGTTGTCGTGGGCCCCGCTGAACAGTGCTGCACCTGGATTCTGTTGCTGACTTTGGAACCATGACTCAGTCGCAAATCAGTTTGCATGCGCAAGTAATTATTTTAGTCCATGTTTTAGTATTGTAGTAGTTTTTAGCCGGAATTTTGCGTTAGGGGTTTTTTGTAACGGTACCAGGTGCATAAAATGTCGGATACTAATTATCCGGAGTGTGACTTCCAAAAATGCATCTGTATTTTTTTTTCATGGGTTGGACAATTTTTCATAAGTAAATCTTTAAAGTAAACACACCAAAAGTTATCCTAAAATAATCTTTCCAAGAAAAAAATCTCATATTTAATACCCCAAGAGTAAAGTCACTGCCGCAGTGCTGTAATTGGCTACAAATGTATCCATGGAAGGTGGCACCACTTTGTACCCCCAGAAACAAAACAAGTATTCAAAAATGTACCAGTAGCATCATTTCTCTCTAAAGTAAGATTATTACAATTTTTTGTAAATTTCAGGATGGGAGGACGGGTCTTAAAAAACGATTAGGCCTAGCTGCAAACATGTTAAACAAGTGGATCTTAACACATGTATGTTGTATGTTAACAAAATTATTGTACTGCAAAAAATGACACTAAGAATTATATTCCACCTAAAATGGGGTTAATCTGTGTGGAAATATTTCTTGGTGATAAACATTATGATAGTTTATATAAACCGTATTTATACGAGTAACTTTCACACAATCTTACATACATTTATTGTACAACAAAAAATGGCACTAAGAATTATATTCCACCTAAAATGGGGTTAATCTGTGTGGAAATATTTCTTGGTGATAAACATTATGATAGTTTATATAAACCGTATTTATACGAGTAACTTTCACACAATCTTACATACATTTATTGTACAACAAAAAATGGCACTAAGAATTATATTCAACCTAAAATGGGATTAATCTGTGTGGAAATATTTCTTGGTGATAAACATTATGATCTTTTATATAAACCGTATTTATACGAGTAACTTTCACACAATCTTACATACATTTATTGTACAACAAAAAATGACACTAAGAATTATATTCAACCTAAAATGGGATTAATCTGTGTGGAAATATTTCTTGGTGATAAACATTATGATCTTTTATATAAACCGTATTTATACGAGTAACTTTCACACAATCTTACATACATTTATTGTACAACAAAAAATGGCACTAAGAATTATATTCAACCTAAAATGGGGTTAATCTGTGTGGAAATATTTCTTGGTGATAAACATTATGATCGTTTATATAAACCGTATTTATACGAGTAACTTTCACACAATCTTACATACATTTATTGTACAACAAAAAATGGCACTAAGAATTATATTCAACCTAAAATGGGATTAATCTGTGTGGAAATATTTCTTGGTGATAAACATTATGATAGTTTATATAAACCGTATTTATACGAGTAACTTTCACACAATCTTACATACATTTATTGTACAACAAAAAATGGCACTACGAATTATATTCCACCTAAAATGGGGTTAATCTGTGTGGAAATATTTCTTGGTGATAAACATTATGATAGTTTATATAAACCGTATTTATACGAGTAACTTTCACACAATCTTACATACATTTATTGTACAACAAAAAATGGCACTACGAATTATATTCCACCTAAAATGGGGTTAATCTGTGTGGAAATATTTCTTGGTGATAAACATTATGATAGTTTATATAAACCGTATTTATACGAGTAACTTTCACACAATCTTACATACATTTATTGTACAACAAAAAATGGCACTAAGAATTATATTCAACCTAAAATGGGGTTAATCTGTGTGGAAATATTTCTTGGTGATAAACATTATGATCGTTTATATAAACCGTATTTATACGAGTAACTTTCACACAATCTTACATACATTTATTGTACAACAAAAAATGGCACTAAGAATTATATTCAACCTAAAATGGGATTAATCTGTGTGGAAATATTTCTTGGTGATAAACATTATGATAGTTTATATAAACCGTATTTATACGAGTAACTTTCACACAATCTTACATACATTTATTGTACAACAAAAAATGGCACTACGAATTATATTCCACCTAAAATGGGGTTAATCTGTGTGGAAATATTTCTTGGTGATAAACATTATGATAGTTTATATAAACCGTATTTATACGAGTAACTTTCACACAATCTTACATACATTTATTGTACAACAAAAAATGGCACTAAGAATTATATTCCACCTAAAATGGGGTTAATCTGTGTGGAAATATTTCTTGGTGATAAACATTATGATAGTTTATATAAACCGTATTTATACGAGTAACTTTCACACAATCTTACATACATTTATTGTACAACAAAAAATGGCACTAAGAATTATATTCCACCTAAAATGGGGTTAATCTGTGTGGAAATATTTCTTGGTGATAAACATTATGATAGTTTATATAAACCGTATTTATACGAGTAACTTACACACAATCTTACATACATTTATTGTACAACAAAAAATGGCACTAAGAATTATATTCCACCTAAAATGGGGTTAATCTGTGTGGAAATATTTCTTGGTGATAAACATTATGATAGTTTATATAAACCGTATTTATACGAGTAACTTTCACACAATCTTACATACATTTATTGTACAACAAAAAATGGCACTAAGAATTATATTCCACCTAAAATGGGGTTAATCTGTGTGGAAATATTTCTTGGTGATAAACATTATGATAGTTTATATAAACCGTATTTATACGAGTAACTTTCACACAATCTTACATACATTTATTGTACAACAAAAAATGGCACTAAGAATTATATTCAACCTAAAATGGGATTAATCTGTGTGGAAATATTTCTTGGTGATAAACATTATGATCTTTTATATAAACCGTATTTATACGAGTAACTTTCACACAATCTTACATACATTTATTGTACAACAAAAAATGACACTAAGAATTATATTCAACCTAAAATGGGATTAATCTGTGTGGAAATATTTCTTGGTGATAAACATTATGATCTTTTATATAAACCGTATTTATACGAGTAACTTTCACACAATCTTACATACATTTATTGTACAACAAAAAATGACACTAAGAATTATATTCAACCTAAAATGGGATTAATCTGTGTTTAAATATTTCTTGGTGATAAACATTATGATCTTTTATATAAACCGTATTTATACGAGTAACTTTCACACAATCTTACATACATTTATTGTACAACAAAAAATGGCACTAAGAATTATATTCCACCTAAAATGGGATTAATCTGTGTGGAAATATTTCTTGGTGATAAACATTATGATCTTTTATATAAACCGTATTTATACGAGTAACTTTCACACAATCTTACATACATTTATTGTACAACAAAAAATGACACTAAGAATTATATTCAACCTAAAATGGGATTAATCTGTGTGGAAATATTTCTTGGTGATAAACATTATGATCTTTTATATAAACCGTATTTATACGAGTAACTTTCACACAATCTTACATACATTTATTGTACAACAAAAAATGACACTAAGAATTATATTCAACCTAAAATGGGATTAATCTGTGTGGAAATATTTCTTGGTGATAAACATTATGATCTTTTATATAAACCGTATTTATATGAGTAACTTTCACACAATCTTACATACATTTATTGTACAACAAAAAATGGCACTAAGAATTATATTCAACCTAAAATGGGGTTAATCTGTGTGGAAATATTTCTTGGTGATAAACATTATGATCGTTTATATAAACCGTATTTATACGAGTAACTTTCACACAATCTTACATACATTTATTGTACAACAAAAAATGGCACTAAGAATTATATTCAACCTAAAATGGGATTAATCTGTGTGGAAATATTTCTTGGTGATAAACATTATGATAGTTTATATAAACCGTATTTATACGAGTAACTTTCACACAATCTTACATACATTTATTGTACAACAAAAAATGGCACTACGAATTATATTCCACCTAAAATGGGGTTAATCTGTGTGGAAATATTTCTTGGTGATAAACATTATGATAGTTTATATAAACCGTATTTATACGAGTAACTTTCACACAATCTTACATACATTTATTGTACAACAAAAAATGGCACTAAGAATTATATTCCACCTAAAATGGGGTTAATCTGTGTGGAAATATTTCTTGGTGATAAACATTATGATAGTTTATATAAACCGTATTTATACGAGTAACTTTCACACAATCTTACATACATTTATTGTACAACAAAAAATGGCACTAAGAATTATATTCCACCTAAAATGGGGTTAATCTGTGTGGAAATATTTCTTGGTGATAAACATTATGATAGTTTATATAAACCGTATTTATACGAGTAACTTTCACACAATCTTACATACATTTATTGTACAACAAAAAATGGCACTAAGAATTATATTCAACCTAAAATGGGATTAATCTGTGTGGAAATATTTCTTGGTGATAAACATTATGATAGTTTATATAAACCGTATTTATACGAGTAACTTTCACACAATCTTACATACATTTATTGTACAACAAAAAATGACACTAAGAATTATATTCAACCTAAAATGGGATTAATCTGTGTGGAAATATTTCTTGGTGATAAACATTATGATCGTTTATATAAACCGTATTTATACGAGTAACTTTCACACAATCTTACATACATTTATTGTACAACAAAAAATGACACTAAGAATTATATTCAACCTAAAATGGGATAAATATGTGTGAAAATATTTCTTGTTGATTATGATAGTTTAAACAGTCTTTATACAAGACCTTTCACACAATCTTACGATAGGCCTACCAGAGAGAAAAAAAAAACATTTTAACAAGAAAGTTGCTAAGTCAGGGGACAAAGATAAATCACAACAGACATAGGAATGAAATGGGTATTATCTGCATAGACTAGAATTAATTGTATACTGTAACAAAAAAACATCTTGTGCATGGAAATAATATTTATATTGCCCAAGGTGAGAACTTTTAATGAGTTTGCAGTTAAAGAGGAAACTAAACCAATATTTGATTTGCAAAACATTCACAGTTTTGATGAGTTATGGTGTTTTTATTGTTTTATTTAATCAAAATTCTATAGTGTTAGTTTTAATTTCATTTATGACTTCATTTAATGTATAATGCTTCATGAATAAAGTTATTTTATATTTAATACAACAATCACAATTTTATATATAAATGATTTAGCCATACAACAAAAATATTTTCATCACAATTCTCTACAAATCTATTAAAATCTTTTTATTTATTACAAACTGATTAATTCAGTGAAATAAGTCCTCCTTATAATGGAGCAAAGCAAGCAAGCGTTTCTTCTTAATTTTTCACGTGTTTAGTTGTTGATTATAATTTCTTCAAGGAATACGGAACTACAATGGAAGATGAAAAGCTTCTAGAAACGGCTTTTATATTAACTAGTGCACTTATTGCTCGAAATCAAGCAATTTAATTTTACGTATGACATGTCATTGCTAAAAATGCTGCACATAGTTCTCCGACCAATCCAATAGTGATTGATTCATCCAAAACTAACCTATTTACAGCTGTAGGATACAGCTATGTACAGATGTTAAATGCGCAACCTAATCCCAATAATAATATTCAGCGGAGCGATAGTCGCTTAGCAATAGTCGCTAATCACGTCGCTGTCCTTGAAGCATTTTTAAAGAGCAATTCTGGTGCTCTGTTATGCTGAATTTCGAGTTTTAAATGTACCATGAGTTTGAAGCAGAAGTAAAACAAAAAATACCTTTCAGTTGAGGAAATCGATGACAAATACTTCATGGAAATGATTTTTGCACCACGAGTTGGTACTCATTTCAACTAGACAAAACTGTATATTAATTTTTCACAAAAGTTTCATGGATTTAATATGTACCCAGATTTGTTGCCATGGTTGGTTTTGACCAAATATTAGTTACTCATACTGTAAATATATGTACCAGATTGTATTGAAAATTGTTAAAAAATTAAGCAATATAGGGTTTTATTGATTTCCTAAGAGGATAACATGGGAGGCTGGGTTTGCATTTTACCTGATATTAATTAGTAAAGCTAAGTTATTTTTTCAAAATACTAAATCTTTTATTATGTTAAGGTTTTTTTCAATGTTATCTTAAAATTTTAGTGAATTTTTTAATTAATCGCAAAAAATGCCAAAACCCTAATTTTTTGGTCCCCAGAAGCCAAAAACAACATTCGTTCATTTTCATATATATTTGTTTCTCTGTAAATGCATAAATGCATATAAATTTGTCTGTTGTAATAATAACTTTAGAAGGGGACCCCCGGTTTTTATGACATGGGAACGGGGTTTTATTAAGTTTCAAAGGGGTGAAAAATGGGGTTTTGGCATTTTTGGACCTCAATTTTTTGAAATTCTAAAATTTTAACTAAAACCATTTCAAAAAAAGCTTAAAAAACAAACAATTTAGTATTTTGCATTTTTAACTTGGCTCAACAGGCTACGGAGAAAATACAAAAAAGTTTTTCCATGTTATTCTTATGGGAAATAAAAAAAAAACCCTCTGTCTCACATATTTATTGACATAACGGTAACTTGGTTAAAATTTGATATGTACATTCACAAGGTAGAGTTTAACTGATATTTGGTTACAAAACCCACATGGCGGTAAACCTACCATACTCATCCCCATATAGGGTTTACGGGGATACAATTTGATATTTACCTTACCGTAACTTACCATTACATTTCCTAACAACTAACATAAAAGAAATCCCATGGCAGCAAACCTATAAACTCATTTTTATAGTGTTTATGGAGAAAATACAAAATATCAAATCCCTTTGGAAATTCGCTGAGTACGCAGGTCTGCAGCGATGGGATATCTTCACTATACAGCTCTAAGAGTAAATTTACTAGAAATTTTTACTATCGCAATCAATTTAATAATAAAGTTTTTGGGTAAGTAATTAATTTAATTTAGGACACTTAAATGTGTAAGAAAACTAAAAATCGTATAGGTATATCACTGTAAAAGTGTTTACTTCTCAACATACAAGATTGTTTGTTACTTTAAAGACATTTAATGATATATTTTATCATGGGAGCAATAAAAGTATTAGTAATCATATTTCATTAATACCACAAAAAAATGAAAACTTCTTTCTATGTAGTTAATATGTGTAATTTGATAGATGTGTTACTTTTTATTTGTTTATTTTTAATAGCTCGGAACTAGGATTATCAGTCTTATGTTGCCGTTCATCCCCATACGCGCGGAACAAGCGTACTCCTAGTAATAATATGATAGGCTTATGTCAAGCCATCCGCATTTTCAAAGGTAACGTAAGATATATAAGTAAGAGCAAACTTTTGCCACAAACCGCACCTCAAGAGGGTAAGTATTTAGAATTTATTACATGTTTTAAGGCTTTAGGTTAAAATTTGATTTTT
>CM061534.1:142199027-142309501 GCA_030545055.2 Neoaliturus tenellus
AACAACTGGTCTAATGCAGACGAGTACTTATGTAGGGTAAGTGAATAATGTAAACTATAGATGGTCATTAAAGTCTTGATGTTAACATTAACAACAATGACAATGTAACATGTCAATGACATGTTAATGTAATATTAACAAATGTCTCATGTGTTAACATGTAACATTAACAAATGTCTTATGTGTTAACATGTTAACATGGTGTTAATGTGTTAACATGTGAAATTTTTCGGTTGTAACTTCTAAATTAACTATATTGTACAAACATATCATTTTTTGGTAAGTATCTAGTGAATTATTCTGTGTTAATGATAAAATCTATAGGCCTACTTGTATACATTTTATTTTATTTTGCTTATATGAATGGGTTATGCGACGTTTTTACCTATCCTAAGGTACCTAGCCTAAAGGTTAGGCCTTTTGCTCTGTCAAACAGTACAACAGTAATTATTTCAAAAGAAAATGTACTTTTTGTGAGTTTTATTTATGAAAATTTTAGTAACGCAACCAAACTAAAAATAAAAGTAAGGCAATATATTTGTTGATTTTATACGATAATTTTACTTGAGTTTAATATTTTCATTAATTTGAGTGAAATGCACAATTGTTACCCAATGAATCGAATAACGTGGTTTAATTTTTATGCACAGAAATAAAACATTTTAAATTTTTTAAAACCAATAAATGCGCTACAGAGACTGAGCATGCACCTACGTTTAACGAAGTTTGACTTTTGATTATTGATAACTGTTGAGGACATAACAGGTGTAAAGTCGCCACTTCGTTTTTAATTAAGCTTATATAGTTCTGAAATTTAAATTATGTCCAAGGCATTATACAAATCAATATAACTTTTAAAATTCCCATATGAGTTTTCAATGGCAATTTCGTACCCTAATTGTTTTTAAGTTTTTTTTTAAGCCAAACAATGTAAAAAATTTCATCTTGACAAGTTAATAAATTAATCAAAGCTTTGTTGAATATGAATTGTTGTGCATGCATAAGTAATAAAAGCGTAACTGAATTTCAATGAGAATTTTAATATTGGGAAAGCCCGACTATTTGTGGCAGACAAAGCGAGTTTTATGACTTGATAACCTTGCGGGATAAACCCACGGGGTGAATTGGAGAGGTTATAAAAACGGCTGAACTAGAAAGTATTAAAATCTTGGCTGTAAAATGTCTGATTAAACCTGAGTCAAGTCTGGTTCGGGTTTACGGTTGCCAACACTATTCACTGATGGCTCTGTCGGTTGCATCGTTGCCGCAATTTCAACCCCAG
The DNA here is from genome assembly GCA_030545055.2 of Neoaliturus tenellus. Lineage (NCBI taxonomy): Eukaryota > Metazoa > Arthropoda > Insecta > Hemiptera > Cicadellidae > Neoaliturus > Neoaliturus tenellus. The sequence continues at coordinate 142,200,310 of CM061534.1, forward strand.
GGTTTCTTTTAATTCATTTACCACCAAGTAAGGGAGCCACCCCTCAACATCCCTTACGGCACGTACGTTTTTCTGAACCGAAATGTACTTAGGGAGAAATGTTCACTCATGTCTGCCTTGGTCCAATTAACATCAGTAAGATTGGTTGTTTGTTTTTATTTATTTATAACTTCTTGATGGTGAGTACTTTCAACACACTTACAAAAGTTCATAAATAAATAATGTGTTCCTAAAAGTACAAATAATTATTTAGGTTGTAGTAAAAAAAATTATGTTTCATATAAAATTTTGACAGAAAAACAATGATAAATTCTCACACAATTTAACTATTATAAAATAATTATCGAAGAAAATACATTAGACTTTTTTTAGGCGGTGTTTTATATTTTATTTTTCCATTGGGAAAGTCATTTTGGCTTTATTTCTGAAGGCAAATTCAGAGTTGATTGGTCAATGTTTTTAGTTTATCAGGTAGCGTTCATCGTCATCAAGAAAATATCCGGTTTGAATAGTTCTTTCAACAAAGTACTGCCAAAATGGGGTTCAAAAGTTAATTGATATTTTTAATAAACCAATAAAGAATATAGAACTTAAGTGGCTTTGACGAAAAAACGTTATTTTTAATTAAACCGGAGCTTTGATAAAATGACGTCATTTTTCTGAGAGAGGGGGGGGGGGTCAGACAAATTATGATGGTTGGATGATTTGGGGGGGGGGGAGGGTCCAAAAATGGCAAAAAAGCGATGACGTAATTTATGGACGGCCCCGTCTTTCATACAATATTTCGTTTCAGACGCCATAGCACAGTTAAAAGTCAAATAACAAAGCGGAAAATATAAAAAAAATTTGAAACTACAAATTACATGACATGTTTATTTAATTTTACTGTTCTTAAACAGTTTTTATTTATTCGTTTTACTTGAAGTAGTTGTTAATTGCATAAAAATATCTATTCAAATGACAAAACTAGTAGACTATTAAAATCCCTTCAATGACAGTTTAGGTTGCTTTATCAGGTTGCTTGCGTATCTTTAATAAGCAAGCTGAAACTATCAGACTATTTTCGTATTAATAAAACTTATAAAAATGTATAGCAAAACAATGTATATAAAAACCAAAAATGTCAAGTTTTCAATTGAAAGCAGAAAAAGTACAAAAGACATCTTATACTAACAGTAAGATTTTAGTCAGGATTCTTTCTAGAATATTTAATATAAAAAAATTCAAAATAAAATCTTTTGAAATTCAGAGTGACAAAAACTTGTCCACTTCCAATATAGGCCTATAAATTACATCCTTATTATCACCTATAATTCTATTCAATGAGTTAAAAATTAGAGTGTATAGACTACTTTTCTCTTGTGCTCTTCATTATATTATGAAAGTCTTCAAGATAAACAATTTCCAAAACACAACAAAAAACATTAAAACATTTACAAAACTGTTCACAATTGATTTATTTTACTAACTGTGAAGTAGAATACAGTATTCCAGATAAGTGGTTGAACGATGGCAATAATCCAGTGTGGGCCCTAGCGGCATTTTTCAAGAGTGACGAGGGAAGGGAAGTCGGAAAACGAAGATGTCAAGGAACATTTCACTTATCGTAGAGCCGTGGGGCTAAACTGATATCCATCTATTTCCTTCCATGCCTTCGGAAAAATCGTCCTTTTGCAAACAATGTCAAATATAATATTCTATTCTACCATACTATACAAAACAAGTAATTACACACCTCTGTAGTTTCAATACAATATTTAGGTGTTATTGAAAGAATTTCAGAATTTCAAAGATAAATAAAAAAAATATGTTGACTAAACTACCATCCGTTGGTGTTTTTATTTGATTTGACAAAGATAGAAAGATTAAGGATAGAAATATTTTTTATAGCTGAAACTCCTTTAAATTAGAAGTCGGGTTCAGGTGTAAATCTATATGGAGGGGATGTCTCGGAAAGTGTCCTATAAAGATTTGTCAACCTTAAATTAAACTTCATGATCCTTTTATCTATTGTATCTACATATCAAATTAAATATACTAATTTTCATGGACACATTTAAAAGAACGTATTCTCAAATAATTATTTTAAAGTTATTTGTAAAAATGTTAGTAAGACAATGATTTAGGTCTATACTCCTTATGTTTCTTGTCCTTTTACCATTTTTAGATTCGACAGGAATTTTATCCACTGTGAGTATAGCCACCAGAACTTTATCAATTTAGGGATTTTACATAAAAAATAAACAATGTAATACTATCTACGGTCATTTAAAACACTTTTGAATAGTTTTCTAAGAAGTTCCAAGGTTTCAGATCCCACACTGCAGCCGAAATGTAACAATTGTAATTAAAAATTTTTATTTTTATTTTTGATAGACTTGCAAACAATTTACAGAAATTAATTAATTAATCCTGATCTTGAATTTTTTTAGTGCGGACCAAAAGAAACTTGATCTAGCTACTAATGTTTCTTTAATTGTATTTAATAAGTAGTTTCTTTGTAACATTTTTTTCACAGTACATAATGCATCCTCTTCCAGTAGACAGAAGATTTTTCAGTAATCAAGATAACAATTCGTTTTCCTTAAAATTAAGAAATTTGAAATTTTGAGTAGATGCTAATGCAGAGATTGACCTTATCCTTTCATCGTTACTTGCTCATTCAATACAACTTCCATTGTTATATTCTTACTCACGTGACAAGGGATGTATGAATACTAGTATTGGAGCTGCTATGCCCAAATTGACACCCAAAGTCCACAGATAAGCTATCCGGACTGCCGTACAAATAAGATATTCATACAGACAGAGAGCTCAGTCTGAACGTAAGATCCATCCGTTAGACATGGAACACTCCTATGTGGTTTTCATACTGGTTTGTCTATGCAGAGGGATAAGTGCTATGATTCCTCAAACCACCCCTGTTATCCAGTGGCATAATAGCAAGTCTGACCTACAACCAAGTAAGTTAATTTTTAAACTGCAGGTTAAAAAGTAATCAGAAGTTGATTATTTATTGTTGTTGTTTTTTATGTACGTTGTAATGTTAGATATGCAGTGCACATAGTTTACTCAAATTAAACAATTAGCAACTCTAATTCATAAATTATACAAACGCAAACGTTATTTTAAAGTATTGTCAAATTATTAAGGTCCTAAATTATTAATTATTATTATATATTTTTACAATTCTTTTTAAAAATGATGTGAATGCATTGAATAATGAGCAGAATTAATACAATAGTTTGAATTTGTTTCAAATAGGTAATAAAATTGTTACTGTTTGGCAACAATCACAATAGACTTGTAATTAGTAAACAATAACAGTTGGCAAAAATAATAATAGCAAAAATAAGCGATATACAGGGTGACCAGCTTCCACCTTTACAAGCTTTTCCAGGTTATTAAGCAGGCCAAAACAAACAAAAAAAATCATATAAACATATGTCCTAAAATGCTTCGTTAAGCTGCTAGCCGCCATTTTGTTTTTTACACTTAAGAATTTTTTTTTTTTCATAACGGGTTATTGTACAGAGTTCATATTTTTTATGTATATTTTTTAGATAATTTAATTTTTCAAATTTTTTGACTCTCGTAAAATTTTTATAAAATTTACCGTTTTTTTGAGATATTTGAGTTTAAAAATTTAAAATTGCCGCCATTTTGAAAATACAAATCGGCATTGAGCGAAATGTGTGCCAAATCGAAAATGAGCATTGGAGTGCTAAAGGTACATGCCAAATATTAACGCAATACAATAACCCGTTACGAAAATAAAACTTCTTAGGTGTGAAAAACAAAATGGCGGATAGCGGCTTAACGAAGCGTTTTAGAATGTTTAAATGATTTTTTTGTTTATTTTGGCCGGCTTAATAACTTGAAAAAGTTTGTAAAGGTGGAAGCTCGACACCCTGTATTACAAAAGGTTTACTGCTAGTGCACAGTAATTTCTAAACTGATTTGATAGTTTTACAAGATGATGTATTGTATTGGTCATATACTATACTATTCTTGTAATCATTATGCTACATTTTATAGTACTGGACTTGTTATCAAAACTTTCACGAACAATCCCAAATGCACCAAACACCACTGTTGCTCCTGGACATACTAGCAAACCTGATCTACAACTAAGTAAGTTAGTTTTAAAATTGCATATTATCAATCAATCAAAAGAAGCTTTATTTCATTGCTGGAACGTAAGCAGTAGACGTATATATTTTATTATTTTTGCTTTTATTATTGTGTAAGTATTTTCAAGCCTTGTATATTCCTGATTTAAATAGGTTAAATATGCAGTTGAAATTGTAACAGTATTTTAGTAGCCTGCAATTAAAAAATACTTTAAAATACAATTAAACTCAGACGCTTAGATAATACAGCGACCAACTATATTTTTACGAAGTAACTTTCAAATTAAATATTTGTATATTGAATGATTCAGTACACAATAACTTAGATTTTCTGGTTTTTATCTCGCTTTAATCACAAAAGCCCCTAAGTTAGTTAATGATAATTTTTTTATCTTAGACAAAAATATAATATTATATTTCTTTTATGCATTTAAAACTTTTTTGATAGTTTGGTATGAATATAATATGTTTTATTTTATATATTTTCAATTTTCTGAAATCGAAATGATAAATTTTATAGTAATATAATACTAGCTACCCCAATATTTACAGCAAACGATATTCCATCTAGGTTACTGTTAATTAAAATGATTAAAATAAAAAAGTAACGTAAGCTGATTTGTTTTACCTTTCCTTTCCATTTCAGTCGGCAACGTTAAAGCAGAAGTGTTATAAACATGTGTGGGGTTTAATAAAGTTACATCGTTAGTAAAACTAAACAAATATATTTAACTTAAACCTACTATGTGATTTTAAAGACGACAATCATCTTCAACCGTACATTTAATAAAAAGAAAATACTTTATAAACAATCACTATTATTAAATAACTAAATTAATATAGATGCATTTTTGTTCATAACTTGTATTCTGCTAGAAAATACCAAACATGTACACGTTTTAATGTTAAATTTCGTTTTCGTGAATAAATTGAAGCCTGATAATAAGCCGAAAACTAATTTAGTGTTTTTCACTATAGGTAATGAAGATTCCAATGAGTCAAACAAAATTCTTGTTGAAAAGACTGCGATTGATATTGAGGAATTAACGAAGGCAATCGTCAAGTATCTTAAAAACAAAAATGGTAAGGGACATGACATAAATTGTTGTTTATATATATATATATATATATATATATATATATATATATATTTTGAAATGTACTACTTTCTTATCACAGTGATATTACAATACACATTAAATGATTATGCTTCACACTAAAAGTGAAAGAATGAAAATTCACTCTTTCAGAGTGACTTTTTAACTCTTTGAAAGTAGGAAAACCGAGCCACTCTGAAAGAATGAATATTCACTCTTTAAAATAGTGAACTGGGGTCATTCTTTGAAAGAGTGAATATTTCCACTCAACGAAAGAATGATTTCCACTCAACGAAAGAGTGATTTCCACTCAACAAAAGAGTGATTTCCACTCAACGAAAGAATGATTTTCACTCAATGAAAGAATGATTTCCACTCAACGAAAGAGTGAGTTTCATTAATTGTAGAGTGAAAAATCATTTTATTGAAGACTGAATAATCATTTATTGATGAGTGATACATCATTCATTTGAAAAGTGGTTATGACACAAGCCATCTATTGAATGAGTGGAAAATCATCTAATGAAAGACTGATAATCGGTCATTTAAAGGATGAATTTCATTAAATGAATAAATGAAAATATTTCATTTCTGTCCTAAAATTAGTGGTTTCTTCACTCTTTAGAAGAGTGGAATTTCATCCATCACAGACTGAAATAAAAACCATTGAAAGGTTGGTATTTCTGCAGTTTAGGTGACCCCTCTCAAAAATTGAATTTTTTTGACTATCCAAAATTATTCCCTGATTTTAAAAATTATATAGTTCTTCTGCGGAAATATGTCATATGGGTTTTCAAATTAACGGAGAAGTTATGCTGATCACGAATATGTAGGCCTAAAAATTATTTCGATCCGATTTGAAATAAGCCAGAAAATGTGGGAAAAGAGTCGGAAAAGCTATTAAATGAACTGATTTGGAAGTAGGTATGTCATGTGGGTACTCTTCGGCATTTTATGTAGAATTCATATATGTGAATAATAATTGCAAACAACAATGTATACACTGTAAAAAAGTTTTTGTAGGTTTACAAAAAAAATTTTGGCAACCAGTTTGCCAAAATATTTTTAAGTAACTGTGCAACATTTAACCTTGTAAAAACACAAAAAAGGATTTGTACAATTACAAAAACTTCTCGCAATGAGACAAAATTTTTTCTTGGAAAATCACAAAATTTAAATTTGTAAAAAGGCAAAAAATAAATTGGTAAAACTACAAATGTTTCTTTTGTATTTTTACAAATATACTTTTAGTAATTTTACAAGAAAAAATGTTGTGTTATTACAAGAAGATTTGTAAATGTACAAAATCTTTTTTTTGTAATCGTACAAAATCTTTTTTGTGATTTTACAAGGTTGAATTTTGTACAGTTACTACTTAAAAAAATTTTGGCAAACTGGTTACCAAAATTTTTTTTTTTGGAAAACAACAAAAATCTTTTTTGTCAAAATACAGATAAATTGCGGTACCGCAAAAAATGTAGGTCTTAAATGCCAAGGAAAAATCTTGTAAAAGTACAATATATGTCTTTATTTTGCAACTTTACTATAACATCTGTTTTATTTAACATTTTCAGTTCTGTTGGTTCTACAAAACATTGTCTTAGAACTACAAAGGCAAAATTACAAGTTTAACATTATAGGTGTAATAGCCTAAGTTACAGTTACAATTTTCTAATCAAACTGCAGACTTAATAATTTTTATAAAACCATTTATTTAATGGTCTTTTGTTTTTATCTTTTATTTATTATCACACCAAAGAACAATTCTTTTTTTACTTAGGCCTAACTTACAACATTAAATACTAAACTAGATCACTATATGGGGCCAAAGTCATGCTTTTTGATATGAACTTAAGTTTGAACGCCCGAAGCGAAGCGAGTTGTGAAAATGAGTGAGGGTTGAATAGCCACTTTTGGTACATGTAATAAACGATAGGTCTATCATGATGTAAATAATACAGTAGACCCTCTCTTAACAGGCCCTTATGAGACCGGGCCTACGGATAACCCAAAAGGCTGATTAAAGCGGGCAACTTCATAAACATGTATACCGGTACTATTATACACTGAAATAAAAATATTAACTTAGCCTATATTATAGGCTATATTGTAGGCCTGAAACAAAACTAATTCGTTGATTATAAAAATAGATGACGATAAACCCAATAGTGATGTTCTACAATATTACGGTACGGTAGGCCTATTAGTTTCCCCATGTGATATCTATCAAAGGTGTAGGCCTACTTGATTGGATATGGTTATATTTAAATAAAGTTATTAAGATCGGAACGGAAGACTCTCAATCATCAGAAAAGGCCTGATAAACTGACCATTTTTAATTTTCAGGAAATTTTTATCAATCTCTATCTACTTTGTACCAAGGCAGAGACAGTTAATCCGAGTGCCGGTTGAATAGAGGATCTATTGTATTGCTGTTAAGAGGGTCTATGGTATTAAGAAAAACCAGCTAATTGGTTTAATTTACAATGTAAAGAAAATAAAAGTAATCAATGTTTATTAACAGGGAAAATAGATTACTATACCTAATTGATCTATTTTTTAAAGTTGTTAACGTAACCAATAGCCTATCAAGGTTTACTAACCTATATTTTTTAAATGGACAACTAATAATAAGTATAAATTATTAATTTAGAATAACTAAGTTGGCTGAAGTACAGTTAGTAGAAATTACAAGTTTAGTTGAAACAACCATTTTTATACGGGTTATGTTAAAGGTAGGCGCCCTTGACTTACGTAGAGGGTTTGGGTATTTTTGGGGATATTTTTGAGAAATTTCTTCCTGGTTATTACAATTATAGTTTAGAAGATGAAAATACTTTTCATCATACTGCACGCAGAACAGCCGTTTTCTGGCCTGTATTTAGTCCACAAAGTTAGCCTTTTCTGTAGGCCTAGTCTTTTAAAAATGCTCCATAAAAACATCGGTGAATTTTTTCCGTGCAATTACCTCAAAAGTTGTTTTTTTTCACAAAAATCATACTAATCCATGGCAAATAAGGCCAATGTAAAGAAAAAACGACTTGCATACTACAATGTTTATGCAAGATTTTGACATGTCTTCATGCTACGTATAAGTCAGTTGTTTATAAGGAATATTTAAATTAGGATGAAAGTCAATTAATAAAGGTAATCAGATGATAATGAATTTTAATCAAGCCTAATTTATTTTTAAATTGGTTATCCATTTTATATTTTTGCAGTATGATGAAAAACATTGTTCATCACTCGGACGGAAAGTGTTCTGTGCTTGATCGCTATTTCCGACTTTGGCTTCGCCTGGCTCGTAAAACACGATTGCGCAAAAAAAGCCACTTTCCATCCTATTGATGAAAACTAATATTTCATTACTCTACACACTTTCTAAGTACGCTTTCTAAACATAAAATGAGCTAAGAAAATCAGTTTTTCCCACTACTGCTCGGCAAAATTATCTAACATTAACTTTATTGCATTTGTGGTGCACGGAAAGTAACCGTTATGGGATTTTGGGGTGCAGACCGATCAGCTATTACATTAGGCTGATCAGTTGTTGCATTGTTTCCGTGCGTATGTACCTTAAGCACGGAAACTCAGCGTTATGAGTTCAGTTTTTTTCTTGTACTAAGTGGAATGAACAAAAATATTCATGTTGTTTAAAAGTTATTAGATATTGTAATGAAAAATAATGTTCAATACTAAGTCTCCAAAGTGCCATTACGGGGCTCGATAGCCTTTTCCAACCACCCTCAGCTTTGCCTCGGTCGTAAATGAAATCTTTCCCTGCAATAAGTCACTTTCAAGACCTGTGATGAAAACTACTATTTCATTGGCTACAGACAATCATTATTAAATTGGTAATATGTAGGCCTACTAATCATTGTAAACGGTTTTAAATAATTACCGAAGGCTACTGTTCACTGTAATATCTTATAAGAAAATAAATTATGAAAAATTCGCCCATTCAATTTGACCAGAAAATTACAATTTAAAAATTCAATTTAGCCATCAGGGAAAATTTGACCATGAAGAAATCCTGAAAAAAAAGGTTTCCCTGTCATCATTAGTTAAAACCTACAATTCCCATTATTTTTTAATTAGAAAATTTGAAAAATTTAGATGACTGCAAAATTAGCCTAATTTTGCCGATTGTCAGTGGCGGCTCAAAAATAGTTAGGGGAAATCCACCATGATTGGCACTTACAGGAACAAATCGTCGTTGCGCCAGCATTAGGTACCGCCTAACTGACCAATTCCAAAGTTTACAGGAGGAAGGAAAAACTAATTTGCAGCAACAGTAAGCAACCGGCAGGATCGCCTAAGTGATCCTTGCAATACCGCCTAAGTGCCTCTGAAAGGACAGGAGATTTAAATTCATATTTACAGCGCTGATTACAGTAATCTAAACTCAACTTTAATAACTCTTAGTCTCAAACAGTTTATTAAAAGAAAATTGAAGCTCTACATGTCGTAAGTTATGAATAGTTAGGTTAAAAACAGAGGACTTCATGCTGCATGACTGCATACAAGCTGAAACTGATCTGTGCTGTTCAGATAGGTGGTGCTGCGCGAACTATTCACTTAGACTTTATTGCTTTCACGCGACTGGAGCACTTCCTGTGGTGATAACGTGAACTTCGACCGTACCAACTGATGCGTCTCTTCAAAAATACCATATGCAAAACTCAATTTGGGAAAAAAAATGTCACTTAAGCGGTAATGCCGGCACAACGACGAAATGTAGGTTACTGCCTTACTTTTCATTTTGAATAACTTGCACATGTGTATCTAAAATTATTCTATGGATGGCAAATTTACAATAACTTTATGGGATTTGAACTTCTAAGCCCTAATTTAATAGGCCTAACAATATTTCCTATGAGCCTAATGAATTTAAAGTTTCATACCTTACATACGGTACCTTATATCCTGGTAGGCCTACATTAATCCAATAAAATTTACACTTAACACAATATGAGTTAGACTGGAAAAATTCCATACTAAATCACTGCACAGAACTTCTTGACACTAAAACCAAACACTATTCCAAAGTCTTCATGATTCTTCAGCCATTAGATGCACTCATCTTCAGTTGCTGTGAGACGGTAGAAATAAAAGGAAGATGTGTGGAGTCCGCAGGTCTTCGCCCAAATTCTGAAAAAAGAATACCTATATAAGTTAATCTTCTTTATGAGGAGGAAAAACAATTTTAATTAGAGGAGCAATATTAATTAGAAACAAATTCAAACTGTACACGATCTCAATATTTCAAAAGGCGTCTGAAACGGAACTGTTAGGAAATCGACTTTTGAAATAAAATATTTTAGCGATTGTATTTGGGAACCAGTTATCCGTGTCGGCCGTGTCTATTTCAACCGTTGAAAATTAAGTCGGTGATCAAATGGGTTATTTCTGGAATCTGAGGCCAGGTTAGATGACTTGACTTTAGAGGTGTGCAAATAGTGATTTTTGGTTTTGAATCGAATAGTAACATGTTGAAATTTCTTTTATCATTTATTTTAACTGAGATTGACAATGAAATTCAGGCATGTAGAATTTAAAATATGAGCATTTCACAAACAAACTGTATTCCACATTATTGGGTCAGAATAAAGTGTTTTTTTCCAAGATATGTGGATAAAACCACTAAAGGTTTAGCAGCCAACTTATTTTTCCTAAGTCACAACACAATCACAATAATTTAGTTACAACAATAAAAAACTAAACATTACTGCCAAACCGCCGAGCAGGGGCGTAACAGAGGGGCCCGCAGACCCCGCGGTGCGGGGGGGCCCGCAGCTAAGGGGGCCCGCGGACGGGGCCCGTGTATTGGGAAATATGTTTATGTTAAATAATTTTTTTTACTCATGTTGTAGCAATTTTGCATTTTATATGGCGCCATTATGTTTTCAAAATGCCTGGAATATAACTTTTATAAAATATCAAAATATTTTTCCAGTTAGATTTTCGGCAGTTTGCTAGTCTGCCGCCAGCCGCTAGCCCTTGTCGGCTCAACCTGCCCGCCGCGCCGTGCAATTCGTCGCGCTGTGTGTTGCGGCAATTTAATTTTCGAATCCTTTTCAAAATTAAAGTTAATGAAAAATTATCTATGAAGCACAATGTACCAAGAAAATCTTAGTTGCTTAAGTAAACTAAGTAATAGAGAACGAGACAGTTACACGTTTCAGAGGTACGGTAATCAAATAATTTGCTTCCCAAAACTCCGTAAGTGCTGAGAAGTTCCAATGAAGACAAAACCAATACTTTTGAGGATTAGGGATAAAAACATTTTTCACTAAAATGAACAAAACTATGTAAATTAATTTTAAGCTTGGGAATTTTATTTTTATAGGAAAAACACTGTAAATGCCGATAACAATAATGTCATTAATTACTTTAAATATTGGATTTGTTTTTCCTTCTTAAAACACGTGTTATTCGTTGTGCTTAGAGTTAAGAATCCTTGGTGTTAGCTTAACAATAGGCCTACTATATAGTCAGGGAAATTTACGAGAAAATAGGACCGAACCTCGGACAAATTGTACTCCCAAATATTTTGTCGTTGATGGGTCAAGTGACAAGTAGTAAACGTGGAAAAAAAAGTTTACCAAAATCGGACCATGGGAAATTGGTAAAAAGCCACCATTTTAAAAATCTCATATACCTACCATGTTAATGGGCTGGGTGGCTTATGAAGCACTTTACACTTCTTAGGTTATGTGTGAAATTAGTTAGAGAAATTCAACTTTAAATATCTTATTTGTGACGTCAATGCTAAATTTTGAGACATTTCATAACATTATAGTCCTATTGGGGGACGGCCCACCAGGAGTCAGAAAAAATTCCTTAATGTAAGCACAGGTTGATATGTACATCAAATTAAAGGTATTGTTTGGTAGAATTCAGTGCCGCAAACCCGACCTAAAAAGGACAACCGCGCTCGAAATGGCAGACGATCAAATTTTGCATTTAAATCATAAGATTAACAAAAATATTACAATTTAATAACAAGTTAAATGCAACATATATGTGTCCGGATGATACTAATAACTTTTGAAAGGTACTTCTGATTTTAATGAAATACTCTAAGAAGATGTTGTACTAAATTATTTTCATGAGTTTGCCATCCAATATAATATTGTATTTTTCGAACAATTTTATGATTTTTCAATAGGGTAAAAAAGGATTTTCATCATATTCTTATACGGTACCTCAATAAAAAAAAAAAAACAAAAAATTCAAACTGAAGCTATTTAAAAGGGATTGAAAAACAAAGAATTTAGTAATTTTTCACTTGAAACTCGGCTTAACTGATTACGGAGAAAGTACAATAATATGTTTCCCAAGTTATTCTAATGGGAAATCAACACAACCTTATATCGTATGTCGTTTATTTATTAATATAACTGAATATAATTTTCTATGTATATTCACTAGGAAGGATTTGACTTATATTTGGCTACACCTCCATGGTAGTAAACCTCCATACTTATTCCCATGGTGTTTTTGAAGAAAACAAAAAATACCGAATTCTATCGAAAGTTCGCTGAGTAAGCAGGTCTGACGCGACGGGAGTACATGAGTACATTTATGATTATTTTTTATTATACTCGGAAATCTTAAAAAAATGAACAATTTGTTATATTACATTTTTTATTACGTTTAGAAATAAGGAAATACATTAAAAACGGAATATGAAGATCCCTGTGTTATTTCTATGAGAAACAATAAAATGGTACTTTTCTCTTATTAATGAATAATATTTTAACAACGAATTTGTTGTATTTTCACTGGTTATTATTTTAATTAATTGTGATTGCATAAAACTTTCCAAATTCAGCAAACCTACACACACCTGCACTTGTGCATGGTTTCTTGAAAATTAAAAACTATTTTTAAATAGTTTTTCCATTTTATTGATTACGCAGGTCTGCTGCTACATGGGTTATTTTTTACATCATACAGTTACTACTTATCTTTAATTGACTCAAATGAATCAAGAAACTTGATTTACAGTGGGGTTTTATTGAAGTAAACTCGGAATAAGTTGTTAAAAATAGGCATTGTCTGCCATTTTGAAAATTCGATAAAATGGCGAACTTCCCATGGAGGAATTTCGGTAAACTTTTGATATGTTATTGATTTTACACCTACTATACCAATAAAGCATTAAAATTTGGGAGTACAATTTGTCCGAGGTCAAAGTCTATTTTTCCCCTACTACGAGAAGTATCTGTGGTGGATGTACTTTCCATCTATCTAAGTGCCCGGCCACACGGGCGTTTTTTCACGCGGTAAATACTAGCTTATTTTCACGCTGCTTCAACTGATAGTTCAATTTTAATTATAAAAGCTACGGCGGGAAAACACACTACGTGTGGCATACCCCATTACATTTAATGCTGCCCATATTTCTGGCGTATTTTCATGCTGCGTTTGTGCGTGAAAAAAACGCCCGTGTGGCCGTGGCCTAAATGTAGCAGGTAGATTTTGTAAACTTTTTATTTGGAAGTTTTTTGGTCCAAGCGCAATTATAAGTTTAGAAACAGCCTAAACCCCAGAAAAAATATATATTTTTAACTAAGTTTAATAATTATTGTAATTTTATTAAACAACATTATTGACCATCAAGTCAAAGAAATATGAAAGTTAAATACTGTAAAAATAAAATATTGCTACTTTTAAGCATGGGTTTTGGAACAGTTGTCACCTGTGAAAGATATATAATTGACGTTAACCGCAAAGCCTAATTGCCATGATATTGTTACAAAAGTGAATTAAAACCAACAAGCAAGTCTCGGTTAACCCCTCACTTTAAATAAAACACAAGATAGCCTACATTGAGTTTTGTTACTTTCTTACTTTAATATTAATATCCAAGAGAGGGTAAATTTATAGAACAAACAATCAGATAGGCTTAATTTCTTTAAAAGGATAGACTGTAGGCCTATAATAAAAGCAGGCTATACAAATTTTTAAATATAGTAGATTCCTTGCGGCTGCATTGTTACAATAACTGTACATGCATTAATACTTTAACTTTGTCTAAATATATATATTTTTGGTAAAAGATAAGTAATCAAAAGAACTCTACCACCACCTTAACCATTGGTTGACACTGATTTACTGGTGGGAAACAGAGATAACCGGTGACCGGACCTATCGGAGGGGGCCCAAAAATAAGTTTGCAGGGGGGCCCGTAAAAATCAGTTACGCCACTGCCGCCGAGAAGTAAAACAAGTCAACAACACAGCAAATGAGATAAAATAAATGCGAGCGTCATTTGAATTTTTAGTCCGTCCTGACTTGGCTTGGCTGACACAGAGTATGTAAAGTTTTGATTCACAATATAGCCCTATCCACCGCCGGATTACAACATGCGCGAAGTATCAACTTTTAGTCAATGTTAATTTGTAGATCGACTATACAAAGTTGTAGCTAGCAAAAGATAGCAATACTATACCAAAGATTAAGTAAACCCTTCTTTATATAAAAAAAATGCAATCATTTTATAATTTTGAGTAGGCCTATTGCACTACTGGTCGACGCGTGGCAACACTGGAAACTCAGAACTACTGTTACTGGTTCGTTTTTGTCAATAAACATGTTAATAATTGTTGATCCATTCATTGCATTTAAATAATATTTCTGCTTTACACTATAAGCAGATTTGTTCATTCAAACGTTTGTTTTAAAAATTACAACTAGCCGTTGAGCATCATTAGCGTTTTCGGGTCACCGGCGAGCTATTCGAACGAATCAATCTATTCGGTTCGAACTTCAAATATTTCCTGGAATTTCGAATCGAATGAATTATCGCAATATTCTATTCAAAATTATTCGAAGTTCGAATATTCGCACAACCCTACTTGACTTACACTGTATAAGTTAGGCTACACTCCAATATTTAATTTCAATGAGTGTGACAAAAACTACAAAAAACAAATGAGGACTGTAACATTAAGTTTAACGGTCGGACAAAATGACATAGGCCTAATTCTTCTAACAACCACCGTACTTTTAAATTACTTTTGAATCACATGGCTTTTGAAAGTAGGGACTCATCTGGGGTAGCTTTTGATATTACATTTTATAGGACATGGTGTTACACGGTGAGTCATTTGACAAAATACATAAACATGACACTCTAGCCAAATATTTCCTGAAAAATCTTCACTAAAAAACATACTTAAAATCTTTTTGTAGTTAATAATTTATTAACAGATTTGTATAAATCTTTAGAAAAGAAGCAGACCAGTGGTATACTGCATAAATTAACAAATATAAAACTACTGTGTCTGGACTTACTCCAGAACTAAGCAAGCAAACAAATTTTACAAAGTGGTAACATATGTTGAACCAATAATTTTTCATGACAATTGGAAAATTATAAATTCCAAGGGTGTAACATCTTCCCAATAAAACTACATCATAATAATTTCCATTAAAGAGACCAACACCCTTTATAGCGGTACAAAAAATATAAGTTTATCTTTTCAAAACATAAAGGCTCAATACCTTCTGACAAAAACCTGTGAAGATCCATGAAAGACCTCAGAAGGCAACACGAAGATATCACAGGTGTTGACGCAAGACTTCACATGGCTCGGCTGACAAGACGGTCAAGTAGCATGATTAAGCGGGGCCCTGAATAAACAATACACAGCAGACTACTAATTGTAACAACCTGGTATCTGAATTAATCTTTTATTCTAGATAAGGGAAATATAAGAGCATAGGCCTAGCCAAGAATTCTTAAGTGCCAGTTTTTTAATAAATGACAGGATGAAATTGTTAATAATATTTTGTGTCCGATTTTACTACTTGTGCTTTTATGCCTAAAATCTTAATAATATTTAAAAGTATTGTCGCGGCAGAACTGTTTATTCAGCGAATTTCCAATGGCTGTTACCATAATCAACAACTATGGTAAGGATATAAAAAATGATTTATAGGCCTATATGGGAGTGTCTGTATATTTAACCCTTTCAGTGCTATGAACGACATATTGTTACTCGACTTTTCCCCGAGAAATGCTAAGAAACGATATATCGTGCTTCGCCTTTCACCCAACAAGTGCTAAGGAACGATATAAATCGGATATTCCCCGATATCGATAAGGCAAAATAGTAATGGGCAAAACTCCGTCCGAATCCACCGACTCCGCGGTTATTATCGATGTGAAAATGGCGATATTGCAATAATATTTATCGATAATATAATTACACCATACGATTACGATTTTATCACCTGATTTAGTTTTGTTCAAATATAATTAAACATACCTTTTAACTATAAAACAAATGTAATGCAAACAAGTAAATAACAAAAACAAATTTTAAGCTAACATAACCTACAACATTATCAAAGAACAACTCAAAATAAACTACCCAAGTTTGTGTATCTTAATTATTGTGAGAAGAAGCAGACTATGTTAGACCTAAAATGGCGTCACACAAATGCTGCCAATACGAATCAGAAAGGTATTATTTTGCTATTGTATTAAAGGAATATGCATTTTAAATGTTTCCAAACACTATTCATTTTGTTGCTATAAACATCACTGTCAATAAAAGTGACGAGGTTTACGGTTAGATTGTTAGGTTAGATTATTATTATGATACATTTGTGTTATTGTAAATAAACTATCATATGATTGATTGTGTTACACATATCTTAACTCAAACGATTACAAGTATCGAATAATGGCAATATCGAATTTTTCACATCGATAATAACCGCGGAGTCGGATAATGAAGTTTCGCCGAATAATGCTCGGAGGGTTAAATTAATCAATCGTAGGACGCATCATAAACTGCACCCTAAGTTTTACTACACTCCCTTGGGCTATGATTTATGTGAGATATCGAAGTTTGGATATGTTAGGCCTACGTTAAGATAGAGTTATCAAATGACTCGATTTATAATCTCCAAAGGTATATGTATACGGCTGACTGAATCACACGTAGGAAGCTTACTGAATGGCACCTTAGTTTTACTAGACTACCTTTTATCCAATTATTTAACCTGCTACACCTATAGGCCTACTGGTGAATAATTTACATATCACTAGGCGTGCTAGTTTGATATTACCTACCACATCATCAGGTGAACTTACTAGGCCTAGGCTATACAGCTCAATCAATAAAAAATAAGATCTCTTTATTGTGATTACCCAACAGTTGTAATACCATCCATGGTAAAGTTTACAGAAAATTAACAAAATAAAAAATTTTTATTATAAAAGGCCTAGATTAATAGCCATCCATTAATTGGCGGAACTTAGTTATCCTCCTCCACCATTATTATCGATGTTAAAATTTCAATTTAGTGATTAAAATTATGCGATGAAAACAATAGATTCATCAAAGATAAATTGAGGTAAGAAATGGATTATAATAACAGTCCAACAGTAAACCTCCATCACTTTTATGGACCGCGATGTTAAGGCTATAACAACAAATCAATGGTTTTAAGAAAAATTTAAAATGCATAACTCATTTCCTCCATAGACTAAATAAAAAGTACCTTTCTGATTCGTATTTGGAAGCACTTGTGTCAAACCATTTTAGGCTAACCTAACCTAACCTATCAAATGAAGTCTTCTCACAATTACTCAAAATAGGTACACATACAAAATAAACTTAGCTAGTTTATTTTGTGTTGTTCTTTGATGATGTTTTAGGCTACATTAACTTAGTTAAAATTTGTCCTTTATTTTGTTATTTATGTTAATATTATTCTATTAAAACCCACTGAACTGAACCTCGATGATAACCTACAAGACAAAGTGTACAAAGGTAAGGTGGCTTTGTCTTCATTATAAGTGATTCTCAGTCTTGTATACTACACAATATCCTGTTAATAATAGAGTATGTTAGCTTCATCTAAACTTACCTAGTTGTGCTTGCTATTGAGGAAGGAAACTTCTGGAAAGAAACGCCGTCGTGACGTGACACCAATGCCGGGGAGGAAGATTTTTTTGGAGGTGAATGCTTTCGATGATTGATTTCAGAGCTAACTTGAAGTTTTAGCCATAGCCATTCAAACACACAAAACGTTTCCCAATACTTAATATAAATAACGGATATAAAACTGTTCCGGACCCGTTAAAGATGGCGGTCTTCTGATTCTGTAAGGAAATCACTCTTTGATAGAGTGACTGAGAAACCATCTATTGAAAAGGTGAAAATCCATTTATTTAAATAGTGGATATTTTCACTCTTTAGAAAGAGTGGAGGTTTTCCGTTCTTTCACGAGTTACTTTTCATTCTTTTGGAATGAACACGCATTCACTCTGAACAAAGAATGACTTTTTCATTCTTTCTATTTTAGCGTGTTCACAAAATAATTCAGGGAAAAATAGTTAAAGTAGGCTAATACAAAAAACGTTGTATATTTTACCATTATTATTAATTTAAAATTTGAAAGAAATCATCAGCTAATTCTGATTACTCTAAGTATACAGGGTGTCTCTGAACTCCTTACCGACCTTTTAAGGTATTATTCCTGGACCAAAGACAAGTCAAAATATCATATTTAAATTGTCCGGAAGTCTTTAGTTACCCACACAGCCGCCATTTTGTGTTTTTCATATAATAATTTTTATTTCTGTAACGGATGGTTGTATTCAGTTCATATTTGGGATGAATCTTTATCATACCAATGTAAATTTTCAAGAAAAAATTAATTTTTTCCACTTTTCAAATTTTCAAACTGGGATATCTCAAAATTTGTAAATTTTATAAAAATGTTACAATACACAAAAAAGTTGACAAATTAAATTATCTAACCAATGGTACCAAGTTTGTAAGGATATGACAACAAATAACGGAGTTATAGCAATTTTATCCTTGAAAAACATTGATTTTTCTGTTAAAATGGCCTTAATTTGCATTGATTTTAATGCAAACGTTTTTCATGGATAAAAGCGAGATAACTCCGTTATTTGTTGTCATATCCTTACAAACTTTGTACCATTGGTTAGATAATTTAATCTGTCAACTTTTTTGTGTCTTGTAAAATTTTTATAACATTTACAGATTTTGAGATATTCCAGTTTGAAAATTTAAAATGGCCGTTATTTTGAAAATATAAAGTGGAAAAAAAATAATTTTTTTCTTGAAAATGTACATTGGTATGATAAAGATTCATACCAAATAAGAACTGAATACAGCCATCCGTTATGGAAATAAAAATTATTATGTGAAAAAACAAAATGGCGGCTGTGTGAGTAACTAAAGACTTCCGGACAATTTAAATATGATATTTTGACTTGTCTTTGGTCCAGGATTAATACCTTAAAAGGTCGGTAAGGAGTTCAGAGACACCCTGTAGAGTCTATGTACTATTTTGTCTACGAACTCTTATCATCCAATAAAGTACCACCTGCTTTAATGAACCTCAAGACATTTATAGGTAATTTACTTATTTTCTGTTTTTCATGATATGAAGGACCATCGGAAGTTACTGGTGCTATTTCAAAAAAGAAGAAATATTACTTTGGAAAATTCTTTAAGGTTCTTTAAGGTAAGATTTGAAGATGACTCGACAATTTTTAATCCAACAGACTTCTACATTAGACATTACTACCGTTACATAACATTCCCTCAATAATTTAAATAAGAACAGCTGTTTACAATATTAATATTGCTTAATCTAATCAAATGTCCAAATACAAAATGTTGCTTCCATAAGAATAGCATAGTAACTTTGAAGACGTGTGGGGCCAAGCTCTACACTGAGAAAAATGTCTGGTGGTGGACACAAGAAATAAGGGGCCCACCTCCTTAAAGGGTGTACTTTGCAGGCAGTAGGATTTTTTGTTGGTTACCCCCAGACTGGTCTAGTGTCATGACGCTAGCCGCTGCTAGTGGGTACCGCCAGTCATCTGTGGTTGTGCATATGACGTCAAAACCTGGTTACGTCATTGATCAATCATTAAATCTGTAGGTAACCGCATGCTTGACTGTTCCTTCCCCCACCCATGGCTAGCGCGAGCCCCTCACTAGCTGGTGGAGGGACGCGCGCTAGCCACGGACGTTGGGGCCCGCCAGCTGGCTAGGATCAGACACTAAACTGTACAGGCCCGCCGCACATTGGTGCGAGGTGGGAGCGAGGCGAGGCCGAGGCGAGGAAGAGGTGTTTTTGTAATACACGCGTTCAGGTGGAGTGGCGCACATTGGAGCGAGGGCAGAGCGAGGCGGCGCGGCGGCAGACTCGTTCAGGCCTCGCTGGGTTTGTAGTCGATGCACAGTTTTCCATATATGGAGGGAAATGGATAAAAAGTTTCACTTTTGTTATTCCTGGTTTTCAGCTACCTACCCACCAATTTTCAGCCAAATGAGTTGATTCCGTAAACAGTTCACCGTCTGCCTCCAAGAAATGCGTCCCCTAAATTGTTACGTGTATGAGATGAGTGAAACATATTACACTTGCACATTACCTTTTTGTCACTATGTTAATGATTGCACAATTGCACATTGCGTTGTAATTTTTTTATATAGGCCTATTGTTTGTAAAACAGACTTTTAAAGCAGGCCTTCATGCGTGAAATATTTACTGTGTACTTCAGGAATATGTTTATAGGTTTTATCTTTACCAGATATCGCCCACTGCTCGAAGTTCGACCAGAGGACATTTTTTCCTGATTTGCTGTCATTTGTTATTACAACAGCTGTCTAATGATTCAATCAATTACCCTTCTCCCATAAGATTAACATTGAAATTTTAAAATCCTTTAGGGCTTCTTAACGGTACTCTCGGATTTCCCCTATGATGCACACAAGCTGAGAAAAAAGGAGGAAATGAAACATGCTTGCGTATTAATATATAGAAGATATTGCTTTCATGTCTCTTTTTTTGGGTATATTTATTCACTTGATTCTATCATTGACTTTTTGAGCATTATGTAATCATTTAGCTTTAATTATTTTTCTTATGTTTCACTCAGGCTATATTCGCTGTTTGTACTTTTGTTATATAGTTGAAGATCGTATAACGGTATGACCGTTTGTCAAATAAATAAGTGAAGTTGGGGTAACTGTTAAATTTTAACTTTAACTTTTTTATTAAATTATTTTTGTTATTATTGTTCAATTATTTTTGTAAAAAGAAACATGTTGTTAGGCGAATTTCTACAACGCCGGGGTGTACTGCAAACACCGTGGGATGGAACTTGCATCGATTGAAAGTGCTGAAGAACAACTACAGTTGGAACAAGTTGTGAATAATGTCGGTGAGTGAGTCGTTAGAATGCAGTTCAAAAAAAGTAAACTGAACTGTACGACTTTAAATAATAATGGGTTAACAAAATTTGCCACAATTGTAAAAATCTTTCGAAAGTATTATATCATTTTATATCTTCAAAACATAGGCCTATAACAATCATATGTAATAAAAAAAAGAAAAAATATTAATCTATAAAATCAGATTTTAAGATGGAAACCAGATTTCATTTCATATTTTATGTAGAAATATATAATATGACACTAATGGCAAGTTTCCATTTTACATAATTACACTGTAGGCGCCCGAATTCTAAACTAGAGGAAACACATTAGTTACCTAAGGCATTTTTAAAGTAAGATTTACAACGTATAGTTTCAATTCATGTAAGGTGATTCTTAGAATCACAACCCTGTCCCTTGAGGCATTTTCAATTTTTGTAAAACTGCAGCCTTGATCATGTAAAGCAATGAATATGTGCAATTTTTTTAACGATTTCAGAGGCATTTAAAGCTTGAGCTCAATTAAAAAAATTATCATATTCGTAAATGAATGCTCCACAGGCAATTTCTTTTTCGATGTATTACAATTTTTGTTCATCATACCATTATTTTCACTAATTTTACTTTTTAATATTGTACATTTTGCATTATTTTTAGAGTTACTTTGTACTAATCAATTTTACTTTTTAATCTTTCAATCAAAATTTTCCAGTCTTTTTCTTTACTTTTACATACTTCAATGGTATTTTACCCTCGACTAGTTCTTCTCTCATCTTTATTCTTTTTCTTCATATCCATATTCTTTATTTGTTGGGTTTATTACTGTTCGTACATTTGCTCCTTTTACTTTCCTTCCTTTAATTGTTTTAATGTTTCTTTATTATTTTAATGTCGTTTTCTTCCAAGTTGTTCGTTTTGATTTTTGCAATTTAATTTTTGGGACTCGCAAGAGGATACCGAGGGTAAAAAGACAAGGATGATAAAGGGTGCTAGTTTGATCTTTTACTCTAAATAAACAAGTACGATTGAGTGTGATTTTTTAAAAATTGTTATCTTATTATTTGTTGTTATTTAATGCAATGCATATGAATATTAATAATATTTAAATACCAATTGATGGGATTTTACAAACCCTCTCGAGTTGATCAGTTCTTAAGAGTTATTTTATCACAAGTTTTATATACCCATATAACTCGTAAAACAGTAGGAAAAGTTTAACTTGAAGTATCTCATTTCCTTTTAGTTTAACCTCCCTTTAAATTAACTAGGTACTCATCTAAATTAAGTAACTTTTGAACAGTCCGGGTTTTTCATCAGTTGCAGACTATGATTTTGGTCCTATCTGGACTTCCGGAACTGACGGCGACATCATGGGTCAGCTTACGTGGAGTTCTTCCGGAAAACCGTTGAGTTACACGAAATGGGACAAGAAGGAACCGTTTGCCATGGACTCGAATAGGTGCTTGGCGGTATACAAAACGCCCGCAGGGTATCGGTGGTATGTTAAAAGTTGCAACGATGTATACTATTTTGTTTGTGAGTATTACAATGACAGTTGTTTGTAAATATTTCTTAATTTCTTGGTTTGATTCTTTTTATATGGTGTTATTCTTGTTACATGTTCACATTCTTGTTATATGAGGTTGCCAACACTATTTAATGATGGCTCTAATGATGGCTCTCTCTGCAATTAATTGTATTTTGAAAAAATAATTTCTTTATATGAGTTTTACATAGTTAGATGTCTTTAAGAACAAAAATATACGATACTAAACATTTTTTACAAGTTTTTTCTTTATTTTCCCGGATCTATAGGCCTACAATGTGCGAATCTTGCGTGAAATTCATTGAGTACCTTCAAATCCAATGATGGCTAAGCCCTTTTTCTACGCTCGTTTAATCAAGTTTTACTCTCTATGTACTGTTTGCCAGGTAAGCGGTAACTTATAAACTATTTGTATTTTAATAATAATTGCCTCTTCTTATTGTACGTCTAATCTTTTAATATGTAAAGCTTAGTGAAATGTTTACAGCTTGCCAAGTTGAATTAGAACAAAAATTGTTTTTTAGTCGCTAGATTAGTCTTATTCAAGAGATTTTTACCTTAGGTAAACCAGTAATAGCTTTGACTATACCTATTGAAACCTATTAACGGTGGTGCCATCTTCAGCGGCGTACATGAAGTACATGTGACATATGATAGATAAATAAGTATTACCACTCTTCTCAACCAAGGATGAAACACTTTGTAACTGAGGGTTATGTTTATGTATTGGAAGTGTTTTTGCAGCACTGCAAACCCATAGCTGCTGAATAATAACAACATCGATGGCAGCAACTCTGGCGCCGCTTACACGAAACTATCCAAAGAGGCGAAGCCGAGCTTGGATAAGGCTATCGAGCCCCGCAATGGACTTTGAGACAAATGTTGAACATTATTTTTCATTGCGATATTGAAAAGCTTGTAAACAAGATGAATATTTTTGTTTATTCAACTTGGTATCAAGAAAAAAGCGAACCCATTTCTGAGTTTCCATGCTTATGTGTAGGTAAATTCACACGGAAAATAAGCCTTATGCAACAGCTGATTGGCCTAATGTAACAGCTGATCGGTCTGCACCACAAAACCCCGTCTTCCTTGCACCACATACGTACAGAAAGTTATGTAATTTTGCCGTGCAGTAGCGGGAATAACCTATTTTCTTAGACATTTTACGTTTAGACATTTTACGTTTAGAAAATGTAGTTTCGTGTGTGGAGTAATGAAAACATTGTTTTAGTTTATTTTATAGTAAATTTTACCAAAGTTGTCGCCTTGACTGAATCACTGCTACGGTTCGTGGGGTGCGTGTACTGTACCGGCCCAGACGACCTGATTGAAAAAAAAAACTGCTCAAACATAACAATCTCAGAGAAACTCAATATGGTTTTATCGTCGATCTAAGATGTTAACTATAATGTTAGTTTTCTTGTTTCCCATTAAAAATATTTAATTTTAAGTTACGTTTTTGTTTTAACATTAGAGCTTTCACTTATGATTAGGTATCTTATAAAACTGTTATTATAATTTAAAGTCTCTTTGTTTATGTTTAATTTTTGTTGTTTCTTATTATATAGAAAGTGTTTAAAACCACCTTGTTAGTGTTTTATTTGCAATATAAAATTTCCAAATCGACAAAATGTCAGTAGTCATTCAACGACAAATGTCCAATACATTTTAAATAATATAAGTTTTATTTGATGTTAGTATACTGCAATTCTTGAGAGATTGCAGAGATTGCGGCTACTTTGTTTATATTTGCCCATCTTCTTGGATACGAATCTCAATAGCTTGTCCAAAGACAATCAGATCAAATTGGTTTTAAGAAAAAATCTGGAATCTTACAATTATAATTTATAAGCTACTTGCGGCTAATCAGAATAGCCTTAACAGTATCAAGGAAAAGAGTGTAAAGTGTGGAATAGTAATAAACACATGACGAGAAGTGTGGGTAAAATGGTGGCAATCAAAAGGTGAGATTAAATGTGCACGTGTTATCACTGTATAAATGATTAACTTTGTTGTTTTATTGTCCTATATGGTTTCAACTTAGTTGGCGAGGATAAGCTAGAGTTACACATAAAACCACTTGAAGTGGTCTGATTAATGTATTTGTAAAAAAAAAAAAAAACTTTCCCCATCCTGTATCCCACGTATTTAAAAAAAAACTCATTAATTCACGTTGAAAATATTTATATCGGATAGTTGTTGCTGAGGAATAAAGTGAATAGTTGCTATTGTCTAACAGAATCCATCTATGATGTTTTGCATGTGAGTGTTTGGGAAGAAAGGTCCTTTGTGACCATCTGTTGCATTTAGAAGAAAGACATTTATAAAACTCGTATCTACAAAGCCGTAGAATAATAATACAAAAATAGTCAGAATTCCTTTATGGGCAGAAATTTCTACAAATTAGATGTTATTCAAAACTATAAACAAGGGCGAAGAAGCAACCCTTTCAGCAAAGTCTTCTTGAACTTCTCAAGACTGCAGGTGGTGGTCTTCTTTAGATCTTCTGGAAGAACATTGAAGAGTTTACATTTAACAACACAGGTGGCTTAACCTTACCTTAACGTGTTTACTTAAGTTTTGGTATTGAATGTAAGGTTATACTCATTGTTGAAAGTAGTGGAACTGCTACAACACATAATTATATGACCAAATTGCCAATTGAACTGTTTAAACTGTTATCCCAAATGATGAAGTGGATGTAGCTGCACTCGTGCTTTTGACTACATTAGTGGTAAAATTATTTTACTACCAAATTCTTTTCAATCAAAGTCATTTATTTGCCAGAATCAACAAATTACAATTTGCATTGGCAAGGTCAATATTTCATAATGAGTACAAATTTCACAAATAATACTCAGAAAAAAATAAACTTAAAATTAACTTATTAGAAAACAAACAATATCTTATACCTTTTATCCCCCAGTCAGGAAATCTCGGACACTGTAATAAGTTTTCTCTATCAACATGCTCTTCAGCAGTTTCTTAAATTTAGAATGATCTGACTCTAACTTCAGCCTAAGAGGGAGACAATTGTATAACTTGATTCCGTTATACAACAAATGGTGTTGGAAGAAAGAAGTGGAGTGTTTGGGAATTTGGCAATTGTTTGTGGAGCGTAAGGGATAAATACCGGGATTTAGGTTATTATGGAATTGAGAGAAGTTTTGTTTTACGAAAGATAATGTTTCAAGAATGTATAAAGATGGAAACGTTAAGATAGCAGAAGAATGAAATATATCTCTACATGATTGTCTTTTTTTAGTGAAAATATTGTCCTAATTGCCTTTTTTTGAATTTTAAAAAGAAATATTGTTCTCTGATTCTCAGCTCCCCAAATGGACACAGCATAAGACAGGAATGGATAAATAAGTCCGTAGTAAGCGGATATAAGAACATCTGTCGAGGCAGTTTTCGCTAGAGTGCGTAGGACAAAAACCCCAACACTCACTCTTTTTATGACATGTTCGATATGCAAGTTGAAGTTCAGGTTGTGATCAAGAAAAATACCAAGGAACTTTGTTGAATTGGATGGCTCTATTATGGTTTGATCAAGAAGAACTGATAAATTTGGGTCTTGTGAACTTCTGTTTGAAATGCAGAAATTAATTAGATGAGTTTTTTCCGTATTTATTTTCAGCAGATTGTCATCAAACCACTGGACCAATTTGTTTGCCTCAATGTATGCTTTCTAAGTGACTGAAGGGAGGGGCTTGATAGGGCTAAGGAAGTATCATCGGCAAAAAGACACACCTTTGCCTCTGTTATGTTAGTGGGAAGGTCGTTAATAAAAAGTAGGAAATTCACGGGTCCCAGAACGGATCCCTGGGGGACACCTCTCGTAACTACTCCTTCCGTAGATCTGAACTGCATTAAACACCCATTTTGATCTTTGGCTGTTATTTCCACGTATTGCCTTCGTCCTGTAAGAAACGAGAGGAACCAATTGGAGGCCACCCCTCGGATTCCCATGTTGTTAAGCTTAGATATTAAAAGGTCATGGTCTACCAGGTCAAACGCCTTACTAAGGTCGAAGAAAATGCCGAGTGAGTGGTGCTTGGAGTCTAACTTTGTAACTATGTGATTTATTAATGAAAACATTGCACTGGTGGTATTTTTTCTTTTGACAAAACCATGCTGATCTTCAAATAAGATATGGTTCGTGTTCAAAAAATCCCATAGTCTCTCCATGACTACCTTCTCATAAACTTTGGACAGAGATGGTAGTATGGAGATGGGAATATAATTATCACATATCTTCTCATCTCCCTTCTTATAGATAGGCCTCACTCTTGCTGTTTTAAGTGCGCTTGGAAACTGTCCATGACTAAAAGAATGGTTAATGAGATGTGATAGAGGGAATGCAAGGAAATCAGAAAAATCTTTTAATATCTTTGGAGGAATGTCATCGGCTCCAGAACTTAGTTTGCTTTTTAATTGTTGAATTATTTCTTTAATTTCTAAAGGCGTCGTCGGAAACAAGAAAAATGAGTTGCTCAATACTTTTTTTTGCTTTAATATGTTTGTCTTTTTCAAACACGTCAACTTTCCTTGTAATGTCAAGAAAGAAATTATTAAACATTTCAGTCACTACTGAGTGGTCTGTAATGTCTCCACCTTCGTTATTCAGACATATTGTATGATCAGTCCTTTTTTTCTTGGAGGCTTTATTGTTGTTAATGATATTCCAGATTGTTTTAGACTTATTTTCTGCTGTTTTGATTTTATCAAGCATAGCGTCTGATTTAACTTGTCTTATCATCTTGCGATAATTGCTCTTTAGTTGCAAATAATACTGTCTAAGAGGGTGAGATGATTGGAGATCTTTTGTTTTTATATATAAGGAAAATAACTCGGCCTTGACATTTAATAAATCTTGATTTAGGGTAAATTTCATATTTTTTGATACTTTAACAACTGAGGGTTTGACAGGAAATGCCAGATCAAAAACATATTTCAACTGACTGTAAAATGCTTCGAACTTTCCATCCAACTCGTCGGTTACCATCATTTCTTCCCAATTTTCCTTGGATAATAGATATTTAAATACCCTTCGGTTAGCATCTCCAAAATTCCTACTAAATTTTTTTGTCTTTTTGGAGGTATTACTGGTAACAGAGCATGGGATTAGGACTGACTGTGCATGATGGTTTAGATAGTGAAGAAACAACCACAGTGCCTTTGAGAGATGGACAATTTGTAAGGACATGGTCAATTAGTGTTTTTGAGCCTAATGCCTCTCTAGTATAACTTTTGACAATATTTGACAACCCATAACATCTCAAAACAGCATTATACTTGGTAGTACGAAGGGAGTCTTCGGCTAGATTAATGTTAAAGTCCCCCATAATTATAATCTTTGATTGTCTTTTATAGAGATTATCAATAACTTGTGAGATTTTGTCAAAGAATAAATCATGCTGATTACCAGGGGGTCGATACACCGCAATCAATAGACATTTTTCTGTAGGACTGAGGGTGACGCAAGCAGCTGCAAATTCACAAACACCCTCCACACAATATTGCTCGCAGCTGAGAGGCTTACATTGTATCTGCATGTTGTTTTTACTCCAAATTCCCACCCCTCCTTTAATCATGTTTGATCTGCAAAACGATGTAATGTAATCATAACCTTCTATATTTAAGCTAGTTATCTGGAACAGCTTTAAATTATGTTCAGTCAAACATAATATATCAGGTCTTTCGTCATCAAGAAATATGTCCAATTCTTCGGTCTTACTAAAGAGGCCTCTTATATTTTGATGAGAGAATGTTAGGTATCCTCCCACTTGGCTTCCTACACCTCCTTGAGGTATTGCCCCCACGGGACCCCCACAGGTTTTCGTGCTTCTCCTAAAAAATTACTGTTGGTTATGGTGCGATTACGGGAAGAATGTTTGGGTTGGTTGGAATAGGCTTTTTTAGGTTTGTTATCAGCTTGAGATGGATTAGGCAAAACGTTGGAGGATGTAGTATCCTGGGATTTTTTGCGACAATTTGAAGGAGGGACACAGCCACTTGCAGCAACGGATTGAGGAAACGTCAGATAACAAAGAAGAAGATCTGCTAACATTTCTTTTCCTTTCGAGTTTAAATGCTTACAATTAAATATTATTTAAAATTATGCAACAACAAAGAAGAACTGTTGTAGAATGGGTCTATTATAAGCCTTAATGTAACTGAATCTTTTCCCAATACTATATCAAACTTAAAAATCAGAATAATAAATGAAACAATGAGAAATTTATGACATTATAGAGGCTACAGTCAAAGTTTGTTTTCTCGTGTTTATTTCAAAGTTTGTACAGCTAGTCTACTACTGCTGTAGGTGAAGAGAATATAAGGTAAAGAATCGATGTTATATTGATTTTTCAAAGATTGAAAAAAGTAATAACATGAAGTGATGATCATTCTTTTATCACCACCTTCTCCTACATTGCACTAAGTTTCCTCTTACTTGTAACAATAACATCCGATTTTAATTGTACATTTGGAAAAAAGGAAAAACGAATTGAAAGCACTAAAAACTAACTTTCTCTAAAATTTGGCTACAGATGAAAGTAATCGAAAAGTAATCGAAAGTTACACTGAAAAGCAACATCGTTTTTCTAGAGCGGTGAAGGAAAATTTCAGAAAACGACCTCAGTCATGCAACATTACTCTGATAGGCTCACTCCCTACTCCCCACAACATCAGCCCCCCCATCGTTCTCTGACAGTTGTCTCAGGAAACGTGGATTTACTAGGGAATCTGACACCTAAAACTGAAAAAATAATAATTTGTATTTTTACAATCAATTTAGAAAACCAAATTTAACTTAATGCTATCCTAAAACACTAACTATTAACCAGAAACTCTAATCATTCAATAGATCCATAAGAATAAGGTTATTTTTTCACATGGTTTATTTTTTTACAGTGGGTCCTACAAAAAGCTCGAGTGTAATTTCTTTTTCTTAACTCGTCTGTAAGAGGTCCCTTGTATTTAAAGTAATAATAATATAACAGTGTACTTCCATACAAGTCTTAGGCATACAATTAACAAAGTTTGCGATATTAACATATTGAAATAGGAACATAAACTATAGATGTGTTAATGCACTTAAAACCACTTCATACGTATGGAAAAATAGCCTTTAAATAAAAATACTAGCAAAATAAGTAAATTTACGAGGTGGCCCGTGCGCAAATTGCGCATTTTATGATTCTGTATGATCTGTACTATCTGGCTTTTAAAATTCATCTGAAGGTAATCAGCTGTTAAATTACAATTCACATTTAAAGAACTTGCAATAAAAATTGGTCAACATTTTAAAGCGCCCTCTAGAAATAAATCCAAGGCTATGGGCGAAGCTCGAAACGATATGACCTCTTAAATTACGATTCGTCACTGCGCTATATCCTAAGCTTTAAAATGACACCTCAATCTTGAAAAACGGTTCAGTAGGTCGAGAGAAAAAGGGACGTAACAGACGAAACCCTTATAGAAATTAGAAAATAGATTTTGCGATATTAATGTCTGAAGTTTAATTTCTGTTAAATGTGCAACAAGTCATATTATTATTTTAAAATAAAAAGAAAGTTTTATGTATTAATTTAAAAAATAGTTTTTATTAATTCATTAAAATTAACTAGTGTTTTTATTAAAACTAAGGATCGCCCACTGGTCGAAATTCGACCAAAGTTGAGTTGATATTGAGAAAATTGCTTTTAAAATATTTTATAAGTGAACATCTGATTTCCCTGATTTGCTAGCACTTGTTATAAAAACAGCTGCCTAATGATTCAATCAACCATCCTTCTCCCATAAGATTAACATTGAAAGTTTGAAAGAATGTAAGGCGTATCCATGTTGGCTGATGTGAATTATTATGGGATTCTATTCTGTTCATGTACAGGACTGTACCTTTCTAACGGTATGCTTAAATTTCTCCTACGATGCACACAAGCTGAGGAAAAAAAGAGGAAACGAAACATAATTGCCGATTTAGATTAACGTTCGAAATCGAGTAATTTATTTTGATACAATACAACAGTTACATTTAGTTTTAAATCAATGACATCCGACCAATTCAATATTTTGAATATCAGTAATTACAAAATATCCCCCGTTGCAGCAGTTCTGCGTACTCAGCGAATTCCCAAAGGATCTTGAGATTTTGTATTTTCCCCATAAACACCATAGGAATGAGTATGTAGGTTTGATCCCATTGGATGTTGTTAGAAAATGTTTGTTTTGTTATAAAATGTAATAGTTAGGTAAGGTAAATATCAAATTGTATCAATATTCGACACTTAAATTTTCCCTATAAGCCCTATGGGGGTGAGTAGGTAGGTTTACCGCCATATGGGTGTTGTAAGCAAATATCAGTTAAACCCTACCTAGTGAATGTACATACCAAATTTTATCAAGGTATTTCAATAAATAAGCGAGATACAGGGTTTTGTTGATTTCCCATAAGATTAACATTGGAAACCTATTTTTAGCTTTTCTCCGTAACCTTTTAAGAAAAGTTAAAAATTCAAAATACTAAATTGTTTGTTTTTTAGGCCTAAGCTCTTTTAAATGGTTTTAGTTAAAATTGTTCGATTTAAAAAATTAAGATTCAAAAATTCCAAAACCCATTTTTGACCACTTTGAAACCCCATAAAACCCCGTTAACATAACCCGAACATGCTGTTTCGCGACACCTTCATACCAAATTTCATCAAAATCGGAGGTCGCTGTCAAAAGTTATGAGTACCACGGACACACACACACACAAACTTGTTCGCCTATATTTGTGGGGCCTTGGGATTACACATCTATTTGTGGGGCCATGTATGTGCATTTGACAGGTATTGTGGGGCCCTTTGGAATTGTGGGGCCGTACAAAAAAACCTAACCTATCCTAACATTTCTTAATCTAACCTACTAAACTAACCATTATTGACTTTTTCAACAATAAAAAGTAGAATTTTAGCTCAAAATAAATTATGGGGCCGTGTGTATGGCCCCGCAATTTCAGAAGGCCCCACACTCACGTGAAATTCACACACTTGGCCCCACAAATATAGGGGACACTGTCCACGCACACACACACACACACACACACACACACACACACACACACATATATATATATATATATATATGAAAATGAATGAATGGTGTTTTTGGCTTCTGGGGACCTCAAAACGAAAAAGTAACATGGTCCCGGGCTTAGGTCTTACCATGGCTACTACCGTAATAGGGTATTTCCTGTAGGGAAATTCGCTAAAACTACACGTATTTACAGCTGGACATTAACATATATTTTAAATAATGATTCAATATTAAACAAATCCCATTTTTATATCTTATGTTAAGAATTTAAATTTAATTTGTGGATAGCCCCCTTATTTTAGGTCCGATTCTCACCAGTTTTTGGCGAAAACAACTACAGATCAAGCCCTATCCAACATCACCAAAAACTTGAAAATCTGTTAAGAATTGTAGGAGGAGGTCTCTCAACAAAAAACCCTTATTAAATATGTATATTAAATATAGATGTGTTAACTGTGTTATTATAAGTAATTTTTATAATGACCTAAAAGTGAAAAAAAACTTTTCTTTTTTTGTCAGATGACATAAGCTATCGAGGTTATCAATCCAATAACTATTGAACTTCCAAACTACAAGGAATATTTTATCATTGGTGCCCATGATGACCTTGATTAAAATTAAAGTCCACAAATAAACAGTCTTAGCGGTGAAGCTGTTAGTGTAGATTCAGGGAATACAGAGTGTTCATTACGTTCAAGTATTTTGCCATGTTTATTGTTCATGTAGTGTTCGTTGTATGTCTATTCGGTGCAGTTTTACCTACCCCCTCCAATACCTCTTCTGGAACTCTCTTCGCCATTCTCAAGCCGACTGTCGGTGGAACCAAGGATATTACTGAAACAAGTGAGTTATTTTTTTTAATATTCTA
Organism: Neoaliturus tenellus; assembly: GCA_030545055.2. Lineage (NCBI taxonomy): Eukaryota > Metazoa > Arthropoda > Insecta > Hemiptera > Cicadellidae > Neoaliturus > Neoaliturus tenellus. The sequence continues at coordinate 142,233,267 of CM061534.1, forward strand.
CAAATGACTATACATATTTTGTTTTAACAAGTTTTAAAATACTTTTTTACCCTTTATTATTTCTGACCTAAGGTAAATGTTCCCCAACGAAATCCATAATTAATTGGTGGTTTACATTACGTAATGATAAAAAATAACTACATACTTTATAAATGCTGGTCATTTTATAAGGAGATTGTAGGTATATTTGACCAATTATCATTAAACATGCTTCAGTCCATACTTGTATTCATTTATGATGTGTTGTTTGTTGCATTTAATTTAATTTATACTGACAAGCCGTCTACAATTATTGCCCACAAACGAATCTTAACTACCAATAAAACTATTGTGATTCATTTGGGTGCCTTAATTATAATTACAATTATATACTATGTATATGAAAGAGATACATGTAGCCGGCTCAATATAATTTTATTTTGTGTCTATCTACGCCAGTGACATTATTTTACGTTTTAACGGGGAACGGTCCAAACTCCAGCCTTGTTAATTATTACCACTCATTAAACAAATAATACATAATAAATATAACAGATTACCCGTCATTGTTGACGGGTAATCTGGGAAAAACATTTTGCATACAAAAATAATTGGCGAATTTCGTGCAGAATGATAAAAAAGTCGTATATAACATTTAAATGAGCACCTTTTACTTTAATTTGAAAATATTTATTCAAAATCAGAATTGGTTTTCATCACAATCGATTTTCCATCCGATCAACATTCCAAAGTCTATTGTTGTATCTTGGTTATAAGTTTTCTGACGAAAGACCGAGTTTAACAAACAAATTTTCAATGCGATCTTTTAAAAATAATGAATAAAATTATCATATTTAAGGTTTTAATGTAAAGTTAAATGTCTAACTAGTTATTATTTTTCCAGGTAATGAAGAATCGTTGGCAATTGTTAAAGGTGATCCAAATAACAAGAAAAAATACTACTTTGGAAAATTTTTTAAAGTAAGAATTACTTGAAAAACCACGTTATCCCGAGCACAATTTATTTTCTAGTACACAAAGAAAGCTTCAATATCAGTTACATCTCATTCCCTTACACAAATGGTTTTAATATCAACAATATGTGATTTCTTGGTCATATAACTCAAACTTATTTACAACATCGGCTTAAACACTTTAATACAATGAGTTAACATTTTGGTAGGTATAAGACATTATAAGTTAATAGATTTTAGTAAAAAACAAAGGTATTTTTCCCTTCATTTCTTATTCCGCTTAATGTAATATTTTGTTAGTATTATTTTATATAATTTTAAATTAAAACAAACAAATACTTGACTAAACAAAAAAATTTAAATATTATTTAAAGCTATATTACAACTCTTAAAAACTAAAGTTATGAATACAAGTATTCGTTTTTAATTTCATTCTTTATTAAATTATTGAAAAAAATAATGTTCCATATACTTTAACAAACATTTTACAGTTTCTTTTATCCACATATTAACTGAATACATTTTTATCAGAAAATAGGTTAATATAATAAAGTATAATAAAATGTTGAATATAATGTTATTTTAAACAGTACAATTTAAAAAATACGTTTCATTGTCATAAATTGCTTCATTGGTTTTTAATATCATTCAATATTGTACGTAACATTTTGTCTTCTTCGTGATAAAAAAAACTAAAAAAAAACTTGTACCTAACTGTCAAGTTGTCTAATAGTAATTAAACGGGTGGGAAAAATCCTGAGACTGATGTTTCCTTGTGGCGATTACTCATTTGTTATAGCAACCGAGGTTTTACTACATACAGAGTAATAAACACGTATTAAATAAAGCGTTCCTTTCGGATTAACTCCATTTTACACAAAATCCCTCTAAATTGTAAATTAAGTTATTAAATTAATTGGAGAAAATAAATTTAACAGTTAAAATAAAATAACATAATGACATTAATAAATTATAATAATGTTGATAGACTAATTTCTACAAGGCCGGTGTGTACTGCAAACACCGAGGAATGGATTTAGCATCGATTGAGAGTGCTGAAGAACAACTGCGGTTAGAAGAGGTTGTAAACAATATTGGTGAGTGGGTTGAAATTTTGTAACTTTAATTTTTTTAATAACTGTACATAACGAAAGAAAAAAATTTCTTAAATGCGGAATTTTTTATTTTGATCAGGAGACTTTATTAAATCAAATATTTTAACATTGAATCATTCTACAATCTGAAAACAACATCGTATTTTAAAACTCAATGATATAGACCTCTTTAATTAACGCTTTAGTGTTTCATTGTTAATTCTGAATGGTTGAATTAGTTTCAATCATATTTTGTTTAGCATCACCATTGCAAATAATTTTAGGCTAATTAGCAATCCCCCTCACCGCCCTCACCATTTGTTCTCAGAACCTTTCAATTTTATTGATTCAGTCTAAAGCCGAAGCGAGAAATGTTTGAAAACATTCCCATAAACAAATTCAGTTTTCATGAGCTTAAATGATTAAACATTGTCAACGTCTTCAACTATAGACCTATACGGGGCTTAACAATGTAAAAAACTATATTTTAAATTCAAAATATTAATAGTTGGTATTTTGGTGAAAATGAAGAAAAGTTGTGGCAATTAACTAACGGAAAAGTACAGTTGTTATAACTCTATCTTGTTAATTTATGAACTGATTTTTATAACCCGATTACCATAATTTTTATATAGCTTAAATTAAAATTCAATTGTAAATATATATATATATATATATATATATATATATATATTTTTACAGTATATTACATAAATTTTTATGCATGTTGTTGTTTTTATACAATTGTATAAAGCCCCTATTTTGAAAATATGAATAATTGTATTTTGTTATTAATTTTTTTTAGTACGCCTTTACTTCACCAAAGCTATACCTCGTGTATACATCGTGTATAACATCCCGTTCTCAAATGAAAAATTATAAAAACAATTCGGCCTATGTGGTTACCTACTGAGTTTTGGAACGTGAAATCCATAATTACTTACATTATTGGCAAAAATACAGTTACAAACAAGAAGTGATTAAATTGCTTTATACCGTTTAAAGCAAGGACTTGTTAAGACAGTTAACACACATGCCTCCATTCATTGATAATTATTTAAGCTTGCAAGTTGTTTGCGATGATGGTATTATGATAATTTTAGTACTAGACAGGGTGTTTCTTTAAGGACAGCCACTCTTTAAAATACAATATTCCAAACATAAGAAATATGTATATGAGACTAAATTTGTATCCTTTTATAGCCTACATTTATTAGAACTATTTATAGGATTGAAAGATATTTTTTTTTAGTTTTAGTGTTCAAGTTTAAAAATAATAACATTTATACTTTTCTTTATTTCTTTATTTGGGTTCCTCTCTCTTAAATTTATGTAAACCTTTTTTTTTTAATTGGTTTTTAATTTTTAATTTATTTTTTGGCATATTTATATTTTGTGAGTTATTTACATCCGCCTTACTCTTTACTTTATCCAGAGGACTTTAAAGTTCATAGATCTCGGTTGACGCCACAATTCTCTTCCAGTTAATCGATTACAAAAAATGAATGCCCTTCTGAAATAATTAGATTCAAGCTCTCTTGATAATTCCTTTAGCATATGAAAATAACCTACATACTTTTAAAAATTTACGTCTAACATTTATAATTATGTTAAACAGAAAGGAGTCACTCTAAAGAAACAGGCCTTAAATTTAGTAAAAGGTACAAGACATTGTGTAAATGTTAATAGTGGTATATTTTAAAATAAATACCCCCGTCACAGCAGACCTGCGTACTCAGCGAATTTCCAAATTAGTAGTATTAATTATGACCAGATAAACCTGTAAACCAAAAATCATCACAAGTTCATAAATATGGAAATAAATGTTTATCTCCTTATGATAAATGTAGGGAAAGAGTATGCAGGTATGCTGCCATGGGGAACACTGAAAGTAGGTTTTTAGCATTAAAAAAAAATATTTTAACCATATGAAGCCATACACTAAATTTCATCAATATCTGTTTATTGCTAAAGGAGTTTGCCTATTCTCCATATGATTAACATGGGAAAAGAGTATGCAGGTTTGCTGCCATGATAAGCACAAAAACCAAGATTTTTTACCATAAATGGATGAATCTCAACCAAATGAAGCTGAACACCAAGTTTCATCCAAAAACATTGCTTAATAAGTGAAATATTAACACATCCTTATTCTCCATAAGATTAACATTGGAGCCTCAAAATACAACGTACTGTCTTTAGACTTTGTAATATCTCGGTAACCAATGGAGATAGAGCAAAGCTTCAAAATGCTAAATTGTGTGTTTTTTGAGCTAAATCCAATGGTCAAATAAAAATTTGAAATTTTTAAAAATTACATATGAAAAATGCAAAAAGCCCATTTTTGGGGTACAAAACCCCACAAAACTACCCCTTCCGATTGGTCGATATGTCTGGTTTACGAACTCATCCGAATAAACGTAGGATTACACATCTCTACCAAATTTGGTGTCAATCGGACCATTTTTACGAGAGTTATCGTGCCTAGGGACACATACATATATATATATATATATATATATATATATATATATATATATATATATGTATATATATATATATATATATATATATATGTAAACATTTTAATGGCTATTATTTTTGGTCTCTGGGCACCTAAAAACGAAAAAGTAACATGGTCCCGGGCTTAGGTCTTACCATGAGACCTACGGTAATAGCTTATTCCCTATGGGAAATTCGCTAAAACAATTTTTTTAGATTGATGTAAGTTTATTTGTGTGATGTTTGTTTATGTTTATTTAAAATGGTAAGTTGTGTTTTAAAAGAAAAGCCCTGTATTTGTAAACTCATCGTAGACCTAAATGATCAGTTACAGATTTCGATGCCGGATTCATCTGGACTTCTGGCTCCGACATAGATGTTGAGGGTAATTTTACCTGGAGTTCTTCAGGAAAACCATTTAATTACACTAAATGGGGAAGGCTGGAGCCGAATCCATCAGACTCGTACAACTGCATGGCGATACGGAGGACAGCAGAGGGCTACTGGTGGTATGCTTTTAACTGCGCTGAACAGTTGTATTTTGTCTGCGAGTACTATGACGATACCTGTCCGTGTATGTAATTACAGATGCCATTTAATTTGATTTTTGTGAATAATTTTGATGAATAAATTTCAATTTAACATACACATTTTTTGTTCGTTTTTGCCTATATTAATGTTTACACAAACCTACAAACTTAAAATAGGTTAAAGATCTAGATAGTTCAACAATCATTTTGCATAATGCAGTAGAGTATTGATATCAAAACGTACTGTACCAACATAATTAAACTTTCAGTGTTTACATTTATGAACAATAAAGAGAATAAAAGTAGCGATCAAGCACACACCAAAAATTTCAATAAAAATTGCAATTTGCTATCAAGTGTTTTTTCGTCTAACAAGCCTACATTAGTTTATAACAGTATCTCCATAAAAGGGGGTAAACTAATCAAAAAGTTTCAATGCTTTTATCTTGTAAAACATTTACAAAATACTAATAAAAATGTTATTTTATAATTTTTGTCAATAACTACTCACAGTAAATGGGTTATGCTGCTATGTCATACAAAAAAAAAAACTTTTGGTAAAACTATTTCATGTAATTCATTAAAATTTATATAAGCTTATACTGTAAACAATTAGACATATTACATACGCATCAACAGGGCTGCATATTTACTGAAACTTAATCCATAAGGATTAAGTAATTTAAATCAGTCAGACAATCCAGTACCATCCCTACACCAAACCATAAACCCATAAACCATATTGACCATAAAGCAAACAATGAGACATCTTAATACACACAGACATTGAAGAAGTGCTCAAAGAGACACACCCCCACCTAGTTAGAATCAAACAATCCATTAGGATGAAGACTCTCTAAATACACATTACCCCAATAAACCTAAAAATAGCAGGCTATCAATCTTAAACGAGTTACTTAATTTTACTTTTTATAGCCCTAGTAAATTTCAACCGTTCTGTTGTGCCTACAAAATAGTCATCTATTAGAAACAGCTGTTAGACAAATAAGGGAACAGAAATACTAATAATACTAATAAAAACTATGGAGGATTCCATGGCTTTTCCACTAAGTACTTGAGAGTTGCAATGGAAACATTTTCAAGCCTGAACCAGGATTCTGTTCCACAAAAATCGTGTGTTAAAAAAATCTTTTACCGGTGTTTTCAGTATTGTAAACTGGTGTCAAAGAATGTTCAGCCACAACAATTTTAGACGTGGTAAACATTCGAGCCAATGTTTTAATAATACAGAGAGGGCTAAAGTGCCCGCTCTCAGAAGGTCAGGCAGCCCCTCACCTGTTCCCATTTCGCGCCTTTATTTTGTCCGATATAAGTGAGAGGGGTTTTCAATGAAAGATAGAGACTTAGGCTATTTGACCTACTTTCTTCAAATTTTGAATCCATATCAAGCTGTAAAGGATCTAAGTTGATCAAAGTTGGATTAAGTTGGATCAAATTTGATCCATTATAACTGCATATGAATTTAAAACATCCAAATCTTTATTTTTCATTTAAAATTCGTTTCACTTTTATCGGGCTTAAAATAAAGTCGGAAAATGGGAGCAGGTGAAACCCTGCAAGTTGAATTTTTGACCCGCGAGTCCCTGATACTGACTGCCTCTGTCGGCAGCCGCTAAAACGGCGCAGGGATGATCGTAGCCTTAAAAGGCGTAGGGATGAAATAGCATGTATTAAAAGGCCTATTTTCCGTGGCCAAATCTTCTTCTTCACCATCATTTACTTGAGTCTTGGGTCTCACACTTGCGAAAGTGCAGCAGCTTTTTTCATGTATCCACAGTGTTTCACACCGAATTCTAAATATTGTTTCTCGTCCTCAGTATGATTGTAAACGGTGCAAAACGTATTCAGGTGGTTTCAGCAACGTCCCCTATTACTGAACCTTTAGCTCCCTCTTTATAGTATTTATTCCTTACAATACTTAATATATTATAAATTGACATTAAAACTAGGTTATATTCTTAGCGTTTGCTAATTCTTATTTATAATTCTGACATGTGTTTCATGCTATACCATTTCTGAGGTTAAAATGACAAGTTTTGCTCTTAAGTATAATGATCAATTTCAAATAGTTTATTATTTTAAGTTAGGTCAAATAAATCAATAAAAACATGAGGCTCGGCTGCTCGTCGCTTTTAAAACACAATTTGGCACCAAAAAAGAAGCTTTTATCGTAATGGTGAAAATTACTATTAAAATAAATTTCTACGATGCTTACGTTTAATAAGAAACAATTAATATTATAAAACTGAAAACACATTTAAAAAATCTTTAACCTTCTATATATATTTTTAAAATCTTTATTTTGCTGAAAACTACGATATTAATTTGAGATTTTTAAATACAACAAGGGTTGTTTTAACTTTAATGAATTATTTTAGCCACAGCCAACTCTAAGAAGCATGTAGGTCTATGAAGTTGAACAATCTCTTAATTACAAGACCGAGTAATAAGACTGATTCTCTGAGAAAACTACATGTAGTTCTAGAACGCTACATGACGCCTCTTTGTAATAATTTCATTATTCAGTGGACTGTAATGACCGTTTCCTCTCAGTGCTATGAAAGGTGCGTTTCACATAAATGTCACAAAGGTGCGTTTAAATATTGCATAATAAACAAAGGTTATTTATATTTACTATTTACATGTTTTTTTCCCGTGTTTTTCTTCTAATTTAACCCCTCCTAATGATTCATCATAAATGGTTTAGTATTCTAAAATGAAATGTTAAGTAGTTACTTTAGTAAATAATGCAAAAGGTCTGGTGAGTAAAAGAGAGTTTTGCAACTCGATAAATCTTAGAGTGCAAAACAATTTAAAATTTAATACGTATTCATTTAATGTAAATTTGTTGAGTAATATGTTATGCAGTGTGGTTAAACTGTATGAGCAGAGTGAAATACTTGTCATAGATGACTTTTCAACGATTTTCTGTTACTTTATTGTGAAAAATAGGTAAATCAATCATTGTAAAAAAGTATAAATACCGTATTCATTTACCGTATGTGTAAAAACGATCTATTTTAAATATTTCTTTAAGAACGCTTGAGAAAAATGTGTTTTTTGTACTTTAACAAAGTTTAATATTGTTTTTATTAAATCCAAAAATAATTTTTAAGTGTTCTTCAATTGTTTGATCACAGTAGTCTAGAACAATTATTGTTGGCACATTACTATTACACGGCTTAGTAACAGTACATGGGGAAGTGCATGAAATGTTCACGTAACTAATTACAAGTCAAAATGACAAGATACAGGGTTTCAGCGCCTTGTAGTTTCGCAACATTTACCTTCTTCTAATCACAAGGAAAAATGTTAATCGTTTCAAGTGCATTAATTCTCGTAACTACACTTTAATAATGCTCAATTTTTTATTATTATTTTTTTTTTAATAAAAAAATGATTTTTCCAAATAGTTAAAGAGCGTAATTTTGTTTGTATTTTTATTACTTCTTTTAGATTTTTCCCCCTCCTGTTAAGTTAAATAAACATTTTATCCTATTTATATAAATGCAGTTAGAGTCGCCAGTTTTTAAATAATCAGGTATGTGAAGTTTGTTTTTGTTTTGGTAAACCCACTATTTTAATGCCAAGTAACCCGTACACGGTCACGGATTCTTAGTTAGTGTACATAAACACACGCTAATAAATCATTTTCATAAACACTCCACAATATACGAAATACTAAGAAACACTGAACTGAAAATCAAATTACCCCATTCTTCTTCTTCAACGTAAAAATTTTTCAAAAGAGTGGCTATACCGCCTTTATCAGCAGTTTATCAAGCAAAACGACTTGGGAACCAAAAACAAACTTTACAAAACTTTACACAGTTAAATTATTAAATAAGCGTGAAGAAGCATACGAGTTTTCCAGATAAGGAGTTGAACGGTTGCAACAATCCAGTGTGGAATGTAGAGGTATTTTTTCAAGAATAACGAGGGAGGGACAGTCTGAAAACGAAGATGCCAAGGAACATTTCACTATTCGTAAGGCCGTGGGGCTAAACTGATAATTCTTATGGGAGAGTATAATTCAATTAAAATTGTCAGCTTTTTAACACCTGTGAGAAGTTTGTTTTCGTTTTGATAATCTCACTTTGGGCACTCGGCATTAATGTAGCAGCACGGCTATTTTACATAAACACACACTAATAAATTATTTTTATAAATATGCAGCGATTTATAAAACACCAAGAAATACCAAAGAAAAGTCACTTCCCCACCATAAAACATTTTCAATAGAGTGGTTGCACCGCCTTTATCAGCAGTTTATCAAGCAAAACGACTTGGAAACCAAAAACACAGCGTGACTGTTAATTGTTGGCGGGTCATTAGGGATTTCAGCTGCAGCGCGTTCTGGTGCTAACGACGCATGAAATGAAACCCACTTGCTAATGAAACAATAAACACTGCTGGAATAATTAGTGGCTCTGAACACTGGGACGGCAAATGGCGAACTGGTGATGCTGACGGAGAGAAAAGTCGTAAGCTTTTTTGATGTTGGAAACTAAACCAAGTTGGAAACTGTCTCTATTCATTTGGCTATTAATTAACGATCCTGAAAAATGATTCAGCTGGTCTTTGTCAATAACAAAGCTACACCTTATCTGATCCACCACCACTCAACCTTCAGTCGTGTCCACCCTAAAATAATTACCAAAGAGTGCTTCAGGGCAATAGGGAGTGTCTTAAGTAAATACTCTAGTCTATTCTAACTACTTTGAATAGTACTATTCAAAGATACAACTAAAGGTTTGCTCATTTTTATTGCAGCAATAATACCCACACTTATACACTTCTTGTATTCTCAGTGACCAGTCCATTGCTATACTTGCCCATCTTTTATCTGCCATTTTACCAACACCAGTCCATACATCTTGGATTGCCTGTCCAAAGACCATCAAATCTAAGTGTTTTTGAGAAAGAACAAAAAATATTAGGAAATTACAAGTATAGTTGGGCTACTTGCGGCTAATCTGAATAGCCCAAATATTATCAAGGACAAATTATTATAAATATTATTAACAAAAAATATGAGGGAGGTGTGGGTAAAATGGTGACAATCAAAGGGTGAGATTAAATGACCACGTGATATCACTGCATAAATGATTAACTCTGTTGGTTTATCACATGTGGTTTTAACTTAGTTGGAAAGAATAATCTAGAGTAGCTTATAAAACCAATTGAAGTAGCGCCTGATTAAAGGCTGCACTAAAAAGACTTTTGCCATCCAGTCCAGCCATTGGTATAATATTATGTGTTTTTAATAAAAAATACAACTCATTAATTCATGTTGAAAATATTTACATTTGGGTGTTTGTACTTTTGTTTAAAAGTAATATGATTACTTTCTGGCTTCTACCAGATTCCACCTAATATTGTGCATGTGCAATGTTTGGGGAGAAACCTCCAATGTGACCATTGGTTGCATTTAAAAGAAAGCCATTTGTGTTACTCACAAATATAATGTTTTACAATAAATAGTCATAATTCGTTTATGAGTAGATATTCCTCCTTATAGCCCACTCAAAATAGGTTCGTGTCGGAAGTAATTCCGGAAGAGCTGAATTTTTCACAGTTGATGGACTATGATAAGGTGTGCATTTTTCCAAAAGTCCCGAAAAATACCCCTTGAGCTTTCCGCCCTACGCCCCTTTAAAGTTAAAGCTGAAGTATGTTAGGAAATCAACTACAGTTTCGTAATAAGAAAAAAGCTATCGAAGTGGGTTTGCTTTTATTTTGTTCCCAATAAAATTTGTTACAAAAAATGTCATTACCACTTATTACAAAAACCTTAACGTTTTGCGGCAAAATTGATACAAACGTAAAAAATTGATTTTTTTTTTCATTAGTTAAAAACCTTCCCTTACAACTCATTTGTTTGAAGTTTATATGTAAAACCGTAAATCTAAAGTTTGTAGAGAATGATTTTAGCTTCACAATGATATACAATCACTGTGTTCGGTTTGAAAATAACGAGCAATATTGTATTTTATTTTATGGTGACAGTGAAAAAAGGCTCTGATCTTGGGCCATTTTAGTACAGACATTGTTGAATTTTAATGCTTTCCCCTCTTATTTTTTCTAAAAGGAATGACTTTAAGGAATGGAACTTCATACATCCATATTTGGCCATTTCAACTGCAACTGCGGAGTTGCAGTTGAAAATGTCGAGACGACGAAAACGCTCCTGCACAAAACCTTCACAGTGTTGCCCGACGGACCATAATTCACTCAGATTATGTGACTTCGGCACACGGACACCACCATCCTCGTTGAGTTTGATATCATTGTAAAGCTAAAATCATTCTCTACAAACTTTAGATTTACGGTTTTACATATAAACTTCAAACAAAGGAGCTGTAAGGAAAGGTTTTTAACTGATGAAAAGAAAAAAATCAATTGTTTACGTTTGTATCAATTTTGCCGCAAAACGTTAAGGTTTTTGTAATAAGTGGTAACGATATTGTTTGTAGCAAATTTTATTGGGAACAAAATAAAAGCAACCCCACTTCGATTGCTTTTTTCCTTACGAAACTGTAGTTGGTTTCCTAACATACAGCAGCTTTAACTTTAAAGAGGCGTATGGCGGAAAGCTCAAGGTGGATTTTTCGGGACTTTTGGGAAAATGCACACCTTATCATAGTCTATCAACTGTGAAAAATTCATCTTCTCCGGAATTACTTCCGACACGAACCTATTTTGACTGGGCTATAACCAGTTATTCTTCAAAGCTAAAAAAAAGGCGAAGAAGCAACCATTTCAGCAAAAGTCTTCTTGAACTTCTCAGGACTGCAGGCGATGGTCATCCGTAGATTTTCTGGAAGAATATTGGAGAGTTTCCCTTACACAAAGATGGCTACCTTTAGTACTTATAAGGTTTCTTGTAGAAAGTCGTGAAACTGCTACAAAACACAATGAGCTAACTAAATAGCGTATTAAACTGTTATCCCAAATGATTTAGTAGATGTAGCTGCACTCGTGCTTTTGACCACATCAGCATGGTAAAAGTCTCTGACCAAATTCTTTGCTATTGAAAATTATTTTAAATTATGCAATTACAAAGAAGAGCTGTTTAGAGTGGGGCTGTTAGAGACCATAAAGTAATTGAATTCTTCCCAACCCTATAAATAATTTATGAATCATACTAAAAATGAAGTTATTACAAATTTACTATTAACTTTTTTCTCTTGTTTGTCTAAGTTAAGCTAGCCACTTATTTAGGTGAAGAGGAAAAAAGCAATCATATATGGTCAAAAAGTATTTTTTGTATTCTTACCCAGATATATGAATATCTTTTTAAACATTTTAAGTTAAATGCGGTGTATTCTAAAGAAAAAAAACTAATGTACGATGAAACACAGGAAAGAGATGATCGTTTTGGTATCAATAATTTCCCATATATCGCAGTAAGATTCCTCTTACTTGCAACAATAACTTTGGATTTTAACAGTAAATTTGGTAAAAAAGGTAAAAGGAATTGAAAGAACTAACTTTCCCTTACATTGGGTGATATATTAAAGTAATCGACACTGAAAAGCAACTTGGTTTTCTAGAGCGGTGAAGGAAAATTTCAGAAAACGACCGCCGTCATGCAACATTACTCTGATATGCTCACTCCCCCCTCCCCTCAACATCATCCCTCCCATCGTTGTCCGACAGCTGTCTCAGGAAACATGGCTTTACTGGGAGATCTGTTATTTAAATCTGCAAAAATTATTTCATTTAGGATTTTTAATCAAGTCGGACAACTACAGTTAACTTACTAGTATCGTAAGCCACCAACTCTTAACTAGAAACCCTGATCGTCCAATAGATTGACAAGAATTTGTTCATAAATCTTATCATTGTTCTTTTGTTCGTAAAACAGTTTCTTTTATTACAACGGTTTCTACTAAAATCTTGAGTGTTATTTTTTTATTATTTATTCAGTGTGGGGTTGGTTGTATTCGAAGTAATAAAACAGTATACTTCTACTTAAAGTCTTAGGTATTCAATTGACAAAGTTAAACACATTGTTCATTTAAATTTAAAAATAAACTATAAATGAATTTATATAGAGCTACATGTAAATTATTTCACACGTTTGATATATACCACTCTTATGAAGTGTTGACCTACGTTCTTCCATACCCTCCTAGGTTTTATGAGGAAAATAAAAAAGTGGCGAATATTAATAGAATTTGATTTTTAAATTGCCCAACCATTTAATTTCCTAACAACTTATTTTTTAACAACATCCCATGGCAGTTAACCTACTTACTAATTCCTATGGTATCTGTGAGGAAAACACAAAATTTCTAATTCCTTTGGAAATTCGCTGAGCAAGCCCACTGCGACGGTGGTATTTTAACAAATCATGCTTTACTTTGAAGTAAAAAAAATCTAAACCAACTAAGGTTTATTTGTCAAAAAATACTTGGTTTTAATTACTTTTAAATACAATGTGTTCTGCGTGTTATTATTAACAGACCTTATGTTGACCTATAAGTGCAAAGACCACCTCTCTCTCGTCAGATAACACAAGCTATGAGGTTATCAACAGCATGTTTAAAATTCAGCTTGCTAACAACGAGTAATACACTCTCGGTGCCCATTTTGACCTTGATTAGAACCAAAGTCCACCAATAAGCGGTTGAAGCGATAGAGCTGGCAGTGCGGATACAGCTATTATAGACGAAAGACTTGTTTAAATTAAGTCCTCTGCCATGATTATTGTACGTGTTGTGTTCGTAGTGGTCTGTCTATTCATCGGAGCACAAGGTTCTCCACCACTTCCGACATCTCCTACCGTCGGGGATATGCCGTATGAAGCTTCCAATTTTCATTCTTCTAATACTGCTATCACGGAACCTGGCGAAGTCAGGACACGTCTATGTGAGATGTTAGTGACATTTTAGGAATTAATATGATATTTTTTGTATGGTACAGCTTTTAAACTACATTTTTGTAATGTATGTTAGTTACTGCGAAGGAGTGCTGTAGAATACCTACAAATGCTTTGCCTATTCGAGGCATTCGAATGTAGGGATTTTAAGCTAAAACATGATGAGGGAGGGAAACTATCGTATACCCACAGAGGTCGCCGTTAGCACATAGAAGAGAACATAATATGTATATGATAATTTCATCGAAATATTTTTCAAAGTAACATTTGCCAATATTTGTAAATTAAACATATTTGTTGAAAACCGAGAGTAAACAGAAGAGTTACTGATAAGTTAATAGATCATTTGTAATGAAACCTAAGAGGCAATTATTTTAGCAAAGTTTTCAGCAATTAATGCAGTATTTTTGTTCAATATTAAAAGGTAAACTAGGGTTATGTTAGTTTATACGTTATGTTATATGTTACTTGACTTATCTGTTCATTGATAAATTATTTTTGCTGCAATTAATTTTAAATAATTGAATTCTAGTGCTATGAACCTTTGATATTCAAAGTTTAATTTTTCTTTTGGAGTATTTTTTGTACATGTTTGTTCAGTGAGCTGCTTTTCTCATGATAGGCTGGATGCGATCAGTTTTTAAAATTATTATTTACATTCCATTGTCCCTTCTCCTAGCGGGTCTGGCAGCCTCTAAATGGCAACGACCGCTGTGCATGGCGATTTTTAGGCTGAAGAGCCCTATAACAGCCACAGTGGGCTCTCCGCCCCACTGAAACCTCACGAGGGTAGTCATGGTTAGAATAACTATCGAATAACTATCGAATTATTCGATAGTTTCTCTCCTCCTCGAGTTGATTTTTATAATGCTCACTAATATTAAATATTAGTGAGGATTATAAAAATCCTCGAAAAAAATATAAAAGTATGAAATATAAATATTAAATAAAAAATATAAAAGTATTTTTTTATATAAAAATTATAAATATAAAAATATGAAAAATATAAAAATCCTCGAATACCCACAAATTTTGTGGGTATTCGATCACTTCAAGTAGACAAAAAAAATTGTGGGTATTAAACAGTATCCAATGTAAAGATCTTAGCACTAAATTCAAGAAACCAAAGTGCATATTGTTTTATTGACAGACCGTAAGAAATCACTGTTTAAATCAATAATATTTTTTAACTAAATGTCTTATATTACAGTTTTGTTAACCACTTCGCTTTCAATGTATGTTTATTTCATCACAAATAAAAACTAGTTTTTAACCACCTGCAATAATTTTTAACTCTTATCTGAAATGTTTTTCATTTATTTATTTATCAACGGCTGAAGCCAATGCAAAGATTTACAAGACTACAAACAAGTTTTACATGCAATAAAATTAATAAATACCAGACAAAGTGAAGTGTAAATATAGGCCTACTTAGTTTAACAGAGATATGAGCTCAGCGATTTACAAATAATAACAACCATAAATTATACAATAAATTAACATAAAAACTAGGGTACAAAGATTTTTAAAGAAATGGCAGAAAGAATTATTTTGAGAATAGATGGTTTGAAGTTGAAACCCACAAAATATGCCATCGCTAAAAAAATGATTAAAATAAAATGTAAAATAATAAAATAATGCAAGCCCTTCAACTACATACATAAATTAACATAAAAACAGTTCAGTATATATATAGTCATAGTCATAGTCAAACATCTTTATTCATATGTCATGTACATTGGTGGTACAGTGAATAATGTCAACAAATAAGTACAATAGAATATGTATTTAACAAAAATTTTAATCTAAATAAAAGAAATTTCTCCTGTATAATATACAGAAAATGTTAGGGTTTATATCTATTACTGGGAGGTGGAAAACTCATCAAAAGAATATACTGATAAATTTATTCTTTAAGCATTTTCTTGAATATTGATTGATCTTTTCCTTTTTTTATAAAATCAGGGACATATTTTAGAAAAAAGGTTACCAGCATATGAGGGTTTTTTCAAAAATTTTTAATATATATATATATATATATATATATATATATATATATATATATATATATATATATATATATATATATATATATATATATATATATATATGAAAATGAACGAACAGAATTTATTTCTCTGGGGACCTCAAAATGAAAAAGTAACATGGTCCCGGGCTTAGGTCTTACCATGGCTACTACCGTAATAGAGAATGCCCTATAGGAAAATTCGCTTAAAAAATTATCATTGTGTTGTAACTAAAAAATAATATAATATTAAGACATTTTAACATTTGTTAAACGTCTAAAACACGCTTTATTTTCCAGGTTGTGAAGAATCATCCGAATTGATTAAAATTGACCAAATAAACAAGAAAAAATATTACTTTGGAAATTATTTTCAAGTAAGAATTATTGTATATACTATAGCTTTAGAAGGGTTAAACCAAACCCAATATGTCAACAAAGAATATAACAAAGTTTTACATCACCTAGATATAAAATATTTGTACAAATAATGTTAAGCATTAGCAATGAGTCAGCTCTGTGTAACGTAACTTAAAATTATTTCCAACATCGTCTTTATACAAATACTCGAAAGCATGGTTTAACATTTTAAAGAATTTTTTTAAAAATATAAATTATAATTCTAGTCAGTACAAAGCCCAGATAGGGCCAAAGAAATTTGCATTTAAAAAAATAGTTACACTATCACTGGGAATAAATATGATGGATTAGCACTATCCACTAATCCTAATATCCAGTAATTCTTACAGCAGTAGCGAGTGACACAGTGCACTGTGATACAAGTTCAATACCTTCATTCCCACGAGAGCAAAATTAGAAATTTTAAACACTGCCCCAAGCCGGATGATGGTCACACATGGGGGATAACTAATTGAGACGACATCGTCAGAATATCAAATTAAGGGGAGTGATAGGAAAATAAAAATATTTATTTACTTACGGCTACACCATTATTGACCCCATTAAAAACAATTCAAATGTCACGTTATGGCTAAGATGAAATGCAGAACATTTGTAATCTAAACCACTAGGAATACGATGAAAAATACAAGAACAAAAAAGGAAGAATAAATACAAATAAATGGGATAAACACAGTATTATATTTGACTAGAAATAAAGTAACTGTACTAACAATTCAATCCTTATTGCTGTCCTGAGCAAAAGGTTTAGCATTTCATCTGAATGTTCAGGTTTTTAAATATGCAAGAAATCTAAAGTGAGCATTCAATAGAAAATTTAAAAACGATGTATCAAATTTGGTACAATGTATATTGAAAATACATGTTTTTATTGATGAAAAAAATGAATATGAACTTTCAATGTAAATGATTAATAAATAACAATAACAATAATCAATGTCAATAATCAAAACGAAGTGCAACAGCACAGACATACATAGCAGAATGGTATATGATACATAAATTCTTTGTTGACGAATAAAGTGATTATAAACAAAAATATTAGCTTATCAAAAAAATATGAATGATGTGCTACTTAGATATCTCGTGGGTACGAAAGAATTTTAGAGGTGGGAAAGCTAGGGACGAGCAGCCAAAAACGAAAGGTGCACAATTTTAGTACTGAAGAAGAATAGTATTGCAGGGATTAAACTGCTGAATAGGTAGCAAGCCACCTCAGCGTTCGAAACAACTTCGTCGTCTCCATTCAAATCCTTCAAACTAAAAAATCTTACCGCCAACTAAAATATCATTTATCTTCAGAAGGCGAATTCAACCTGCTCTTTGGGCACCTACCACCTCCGCAGACCTAGGACTTCGGGGACCAAGAGAACTGTCAACCGGAAGTCCCGGAGGACAGCTAGGACACACAGGAGCGAAGTCATTCAACACCACATCTACGGACTAGGGTTCAAAGTCCTAGGTCTGCGAAGGTTTGGTCGGCTTCCAGAGAGCAGGTTGAATTCGGCTCCAAAAGAAATGGGATTGTTAGATTGGTGGTAGGGTTTTAGAGTCGAAGAATTTAAATGGAGCCCAAAAAGTTGTTTTGATTCTAGATTTTTCCAGACGCTGGAGTGGCTTGCTACCTTTCCAGCAGTTTGATCCTTGCAAATCCTTATTTGCCTCAAGACTAAAATGGTTATCTTCCGTTTTCGGTCGCTTGTTTTAGGCTTCCCCACCACTAAAATTGTTTCATCCCCACGATTTAGCTAACTAGTCAATCATTAGATTTTCTGATTACGCACCTTAATTTGATTTTATTGATGTCGTCCCCTTTAGTTACCCCCATGTGTGATCCTAATGACCGTGCTTTAGCAGCGCTTACACGTTTATAATTTAGTTATCGTGAAAGTGAAGGTATTAAAATTGTATCTCAGTGCATTTTGTCATTGTTTACAGTTCCTGGTAATCCGCCATTTGCATTTTTAGCAACAGTATACCTTATTTCTTTGTAATACAAAAAACTAAATATCCATCATAGTATATGTAAATTAATTGATCCTACTAAGCTAGGTCTACATTAATTTTTTCCACGACTTTTATTTAACTTTTTTGTTAGTATCAGTTATTTCTTAGATAGTCAAAGCAATATTCTATATACTTCAACAACTTTATATAATTCCTATCCCTTATCTATTACTCAATTATTTTACTCAACAAGAAGGTTGAATAAGTTAAACAAGAGGTGGTACATAAGTGTAACTTAGGATATGAATTATCCTGTCGATAAATTATATATATATGAAATATTCAAACCCACTTATTCAAGGTTGCGAGTTGCATCTGTGCGTCAATAAATAATTTAATTTTAACTGTTCAAAGTCCATAATATCTTGACGGTCATTGAAAGGCAGATTTCTATAAGGCAGGCATGTACTGCAAACACCGAGGGATGGAACTAGCATCGATTGAAAGTGCTGAAGAACAACTGCTGCTGGAAAAGGTTCTGTATAATTCAGGTTAGTATTATAATCATGTACCATAACTTAATTTGTTAAATTGCCAATACAGCGTGAATTTTAAGTTGGTAGTTGGCTATGATAGCCATACGATATATATATATATATATATATATATATATATATATATATATATATATATATATATATATATATATATGAGGCTGTATGTAATTTTCTGTTTGACTTTTCTCCCTCATGTACTCATTATAACAAAACGTCCCTGCATCCCTTTTGGTAGTAGAAAAATCACGCTGTGAAGCAAAATAAGTTGAAACAGATTGAACTTTACCTCTATAAATTAATTTGTATATGAGATACTGTGCGTACAACTTCACTCAGTCACGAAGCTAAATTAGTCCTAAACAAATCCTGTTACATTAAATATATAAAAAAACTGCCCTCAGATATAATCAAAATATACTTTACCTTACAACTCAAAGATGATTATGCTTTAAACATTAAAAAATGTATTATCTAGTGTGTAAAAACAGTCCTTATAATTATTGGACTAATCTAGCCTAAGTAACTTTGCTTGTGTTTTAAAGTATAAGACATTTAAAGATCTTTTTCAGACTATTATAGGATTTTACGTATTTAAGGAACGCCCCCATATAAGGTATGAAATAAGCATTGGTTAATATGTACATTAAATTAAACTCGTAACTTTAAAAAAATAATTACAAAAACGTTCTAACGAAACACTCTACCTTTTGATGAGGTTGGGTTTGTAACAAATTGCTGAAATTGTTAAGCCCTTTAAAACTGTGTTTGATACAACGTAGGCCAATGTAGATTTACACTTACCATAAGTCCTTACAAGTACAAAGTACAAAGTCTTACCATAAGTCCTACGGTAATAGCTTCCTCCCTATGGGAATTTCGCTAAAGTCCAAATCGATATATAGGGGTGTCTAATTTTGAGAATTTGCCTCCTTACGTCACCATGCTAAGTTTTATTCCATTATTATTTATCTGTTGGAAATGTTATGAAAAATGTAAAAATGTATTAAATTTTTTTAAATATTTATGAATATTTATTATGAATAAACATTTATTATGAAAAATGTATAATGAATAAATGGATTTATTATGAATAAATAGATTTATTATACATTATGAATGAACATTTTTAAAAGACTGACTACTCAGTTTGAATGTAGACGAGGCCGAGTGCATTATGCGCGCCAGATTATAGACGTTCCTGACTACCTACACTTGACTGTCACGACTCTGCATTTTGGACTTCCGCCCTTCGCCTCGTCGGCGTTTCCCACCTCGAAGGACACCAAGCCTGCCCGTGTAAAATATATTTGTTGCCCTAACATTTCCAATTTATTTAATTTTTTTCATTAATCCATCCAGCCATCCTTCATATTTTCACTTCAAATTATTTTATCCTAATATTACATATTAAAATTATTTCCACCGTGACGCAAC
The DNA here is from genome assembly GCA_030545055.2 of Neoaliturus tenellus. Lineage (NCBI taxonomy): Eukaryota > Metazoa > Arthropoda > Insecta > Hemiptera > Cicadellidae > Neoaliturus > Neoaliturus tenellus. The sequence goes on from CM061534.1 coordinate 142,253,638, forward strand.
CAAAGCTGACGCACAGGCCTCCAGTGCCCATGACGACTTATTCGTATTTATGTATTGTATGTTTTTTTCCTGGTCATAAGCATCGCTATTAATTTTTTTCTACTTTTGTATAGTACTTTTATGTTTATATTACTTTTTTATACTTTTACTATCATCTGCATTGTCATGACCTTTCTTTTTTATGGAATAATGATTTTCATTCATTCATTCATTTTCCTCTTGAAAACTCAGTTTTATAAATAATAAAGAAACAAATGCTCAAAATTTTGTTTCAATCTGTTTTTAACTTAGCTATGATCAAATTATTTAAAAATAAATTAGTTGGATACAACGTTTCAAATAGAAAAAAACATTTTGTTACAATTTTGTATCTATTTTCCCTCCCTAAAAATTAAAAATTAATAGTAAATCCATTACACCCTGTAATTTTATATAAATTATTATTCTGATTGGTTCCATTAGTTTCAATGATATTTGGTTCACCTTTAAGTAGAGGTTAACGTTGCCTATCCCAACATCACTCACCTTCACAAAGTTTTTGCTACCAACCCCCTCCCTCCCACCCAAATTATATTAATCCAGAACCAAGGCGTGAAATATTCTAAATAATATATTTGAAGGGGAACGTGGCTAACCATATGGGTTTTCAAGTAAGTAGTGGAAAAAGGGGGCTGGCTGGGCTCACTTCAAGGTCACCTGAGGATGACGTCATCGAGGTCAATGACCTCACCGATGACGTCATCGATGACGTCATCGATGATGCAATCGATGACGTCATCACTAATGACGTCATTTCGATGACGGTCACACCCATTGACGTCACAGAAAAAATGACGTGCTGATGACAATCATCACCCCCTTACGTCATCAAAACGACGTCACCCGACGCCACTAAGGTCAAGGTCACGCAGAAACTTAAAATTTTTTGGCACTTTTGCCGTTTCTCGCACTACGCTCCGAGTTTCAGTCAGAGTCCCCGTGACCTCGACCCACTTGCGAGCGAATTTTCGACGAGAAACGGCAAAAGTGCCAAGTTAAACCCCGAGTTTCTGACATGACTCTGCCTAAATGGGCAATCGGTAATCCCTCAGGTGACCTTGAACTAGCACAACACCCCCCAATTTCATATTACTGTGACCTCAAAAACTTAACAACGGAGCGCCGACACCGATGCGCACCCCACGACAGCCACCGAGTGACTGACTGTCAGGCTCTGTGTATGCTAGGTATATTGGCTTGAGAGACTAAGACTCTAAACTGTCAGGAATGGGAGTAACTAACTGAATTTTGCAAGGAAAAGTCATTTCATCCAATATTTTAAACAAATCCTCATCAGTAAAACTGACATTAGTCTGTTTTGTATAAAACTTAGGGTGTCCGCGCAACAGTTTGCGCCACTTAGCTAAAGTTGAAACTCTCTTAACTTTCAGTGGTGGACAGTGAGCAACTAATAAAGTCTTAACACGGCTAAGTTTCTTACCTAAAGCGTCCCGCGACATGGCTTCCCCTCACAAAAGTCCGCACAATACTGAGAGACTGCTTGTAGCGCATGAGTCAAGGGAAAAGAGGTGGGGGAAACAGCAGGAGTGGGGGAAGGTCACAGTGGCGGGGGAAGGTGAGGTGGTACGCTGGAGTTTCGCATCACTTCACCATGAGCTGTCCTACAGTCAACACACTGTTCTCTTGGCCCGAGTTGGCACTAGAAGAAACATTTCTGTACAGCTTAGGCTGTGAGAGCCGAGGAAGCAAAGTCAAAGTAGAAATTGTGTTAAACTCCAAGATGAAGAGTCTCCTAAATAAACTAATTGTATCCTTGCAATCTCCTATAACTTTAGAGAAATACCACTTTATTAAGCGACACCTAATACTTTGGCAAAACGAAGCAGAAATGGAAAAGATTACAGTAAAATTAATTTAACTTAAAACTTGGACTGGACACTCATGGCGATACCACGTGGCGTGCAAACGCCACCCTAAACATTACAAGTTAGGTTATTGAGCACCTCTGGTATGATAACCGATGTGCTAGAGTTAAAGTGTGATGACCTTGAGTCAAAACACTGAAACACTACAAGTCGATATCGTCCCAGAGTCAAAGTGTAGTGACCTACATTCAGAACTTGTAAAATTACTTACATATAGAGAGCTAGAGAACAGCGAGACGCACCGCATGGAAGCCGGAGACATACTGGCGAAGCGGTGTTGTGCAGCCTAGGGACCCAGTTGTGGTGGGGGTATAGCCAACACTTAGAGTACAAGTGTTGTGGGTGACCTTGACCCACTTAACTTAGTCAACCCCCCCCCACCCCCACCCCCACCCCCACCCCCACCCCCTCCCCCCACCCCCACCCCCACCCCACTCCCACCCCCACCACCCACCCCCCCCACCCCCCCACCCCCACCCCCACCCCCCCCCTCCACCCCCACCACCCACCCCCCCACCCCCCACCCCCACCCCCCACCCCCCCACCACCCCCACCCCCCCCCCACCCCCACCCCCACCCCCCACCCCCACCCCCACCCCCACCTCCCACCCCCCCCCCACCCCCCTCCCCCACCCCCCCACCCCCACCCCCCCCCCCGAGAACTTTTTTTTTCGAAAAAATTTTTGACCTTGACCAAAAAGTTTTTTGCTCCGGACGAGAAGTGCATACGCTTGTTGTAGCATTTCCCCCTTGAGCTTTTGCAATGCTCAAAGTAAATCGTAAAGACAGGGAACGGGAGTAGGCCCCCCGTGTAAAGTTACTTTTGTATAATTGTTAGGCTCCTCTCATGCATGCTTCAATGCGGCTGAGAACTCTCATGCATGCTTCAATGCGGCTGAGAAATAGGAGTTGGTCCGTTTGTACGGCCTATATGGGGGTAATGAGCCGATGGCCTCTGCACTCGGACCGAGGACGTAAGCCACTAAGGGTGTCCTCAGTTAGTTTCCCTTCCGGAAACTCAAAATTATGTAAATCAAAATTATGTAAATGAAACTTTGTTAGCTATTTGTGTTTTTTAGTCCCCAAGGCCCCCGAACATTCGTGGTTCGCCATGGATGTACGGGGGCCGAAATTTTTTAATGTCCGTGTGGCCTTGACCTACAAAGACTTGTAAAAATTCAATGCATTGTAAATTAAAAAATATTAAAGATAGGTTACGGGAGTAGGCCCCCGTGTAAAGCCTATTTTAATTATCGGTAGGCTCCTGCCAGGCATGCAAAAGGTTGCGGATGGCATCTGGGAGCATGTCCGTTTGTACGCTGGCATGCAAAAGGTTGCGGCGGCCTCTGCACTCGGACGAGGAGGTAAGCCACTAGGGTGTCCTCAGTTTGTTTCCTTCTGGAAACTCAAAATTACGTAAATGAATCTTTGTTAGCTACTGAAAGACAATGCAGTAAATGTTTACAAGTCTTGCGTGGCGAAGGGTACACGACATTGGATGTTGCCTTGTTGTCATAGTTGGGTCTCTTCGGAGGCTACAGCGATGACAACCCAAGTGCCCCAGGTGGGGCTTAATTTTTTTAAAGTTTTTTCGTGACCTTGACCTAAATACAGTAATGACCCCCCCCCCCCGAACTTTTTTGAGAAAAAATTTTGACCTTGACCAAAGAGTTTTTTGCTCCGGACGAGAAGTGCCCAAACAAAAAAAAATTTGTACAAAGTAGTGGATTTAGACCAAAGATCATTGGTTTATCAAACCTGTTGAAGAATAAATTGAAAATGGGTGTTTAAAAGCCAAATCTACTACATGATTGATAAACTGGATGTATATGACGTCACCTTCCCCCACCCTTAAACCTCGGGTATAAAGGGACCCAGTTGAGCGCGCTGCTCATTATTGCGTGGACATTCACCGAGTGCACACTCATAGCCAAACTGTAAAAATGGCTCTTTGCGATATTTGTGGTGAGTTTTTTCAAGACGAAGACATCTTTGTTTTACACCGAGAATTGTATCATGAAGAGGACAGAAAAGAAGAGATTGTTGTAAGTGAAGAAGACTTGGAGGCGTTTGATCGGTTATTGGAAAACTACCAGAAGCAGATGGACGACTGCGATAGCTATCTACAGTTACACCGAGAATTGCATCGTGAAGAGGACAGAAAAGAAGAGATTGTAGTAAGTGAAGAAGACTTGGATGCGATTGATCGGTTTTTGGAAAAACCCCAGAAGCAGGAGGACTGGGCTAGCTATTTACAGTTAATGCAAAGAAGAAGACCAAGTGTTATTCAATTTGCCGGAGCTGGACCATCTACAGCTGGAGGATTTATTGAAAAGGAAATGGAAGAAAAAAAAGTGGAAGATGTAAAACAACTGCGTACCCAAGAAGAGGATATGGAAGAAGAGGATACAGAAGAAGTGGAAGATATAAGACAACTGCGCACCACAGCCTTGCCAGGACCAGTTGTAACTCATTTCAAAATTAATAATGTGCAATTGGAATTGGAAAACTTTATAACCCAAGCTAAAAATTTAGTTGTAAAAACATTGATGGAAGAATTGGCAAGATTGAACTTTATTAAATTTGGATTGGTGTTGGAGGCTATGTTTACTAATACCGATGGTGAAAACTCACCAAGAGCATTCATTGCTAAAAACCGAACCCTTACAACCACATCTGATATCAATGAAATTCTAGAAGAATGTTTGAATGAACTGCTAATGAAACTCCAAGAACATGAAGGAAGAGGATCTGGCTGGACGCTATCATCGATCGAAGGTATGGATGTGAGGGTTCACAAGCATGGATATGGTATGAGGGGTAGCAGCTTTATCCCTCTACCAAAGAAAATTAAAGACACCAACTCTTGCAGAAATGTTACAAACGGGGATAATGAATGTTTTAAGTATGCGATGCTAACTAAGTATGTAAAACATAATCCTTGTAGAGTTGGTAGGGAATATTATGAAAACGAACACCGCTACAACTTCCGAGGAATGTCGTATCCTGTGAGTCTTAATCAAATTGCAAAATTTGAGAAACAAAATCCAGGTGTTTCTGTTAACGTGTTCGGCTTAGATGATTCGAACAATGTGTATCCACTACGAGTTGGAAAAGTGAAGCAAAGAAACCATACTGATTTATTATTGATAACTAAAGGTGAAATTTCACATTATGTGTGGATAAAAGATTTTGAAGCTTTGGTTGCACGACAATTAACCAAAAAGAAGATTAGAGTGACAGTGTGTAAGAGATGCTTTTGTTTTACAAATAAAGATTTAAAACATGGAGGATCGGACTGGTTGAAGGAACACCAAAGACTTTGTAATGACAACTATGAAGTGAAGATTAGTCTGCCGCCGCCATCTCGAGCGTTCATCAAATTCAACAAAACAGTTCACCAATATCGGATTCCAGTAGCTGTCTACGCAGATTTCGAATCCACGTTAGTACCACAGGAGCTTCCGGATGGTGAGGTGACTAGAAGAACCAAATATCAATTGCATCAACCTAACAGTTTTTGCTTATTGGTGAAATCAACTTTGCCTGAAGAACAGTTGCAAGACTATGGTTTAACATCCACTCCGATACTCTACCGTGGGGAAGAAGCCGCTAAGCATTTCGTAGACCAGTTGTATGACATTGCTGAAAAGGTGCAACGCTTATACGCTAATGTTTTACCTATGGAACCTTTGAATCAAAATCAACAAGAAGAATACAATTTGGCAACAAGATGTTATTTATGCAAGAAGAGCTTCAGTGAAGAAAATCAAAAAGTAAGAGATCACGATCACCTGACAGGGTTATACAGAGGAGCTGCTTGTAATTCATGCAATATAAATTACAAACTGCCAAACTTTATCCCTGTCGTGATACACAATCTTAGCGGCTATGACTCCCACTTCATTATCCCAGAGTTAGGACGGGATGATGGAAGAATCGAAGTATTAGCTGAAACATTGGAGAAGTACATCAGTTTCTCAAAAACAGTAGGTAAAATTAAACTTCGCTTCGTAGACTCTTATAGATTTATGTCAACTAGTTTAGCCAAATTGTCTGAGAACCTAAGAAGAGAAGATCTAAAAGAAACCAGCAAAATTGTACATGAAGATAAATTGGACTTAGTAATGCGTAAAGGAGTGTTCCCCTATGATTACATAACTTCTGCAGAAAAATTTGAAGAAACCAGTCTGCCACCGATTGAAGCCTTCAATAGCAAGTTAAATGAAAGTGCAATCACCGTTGAAGACTACAATCATGCTTGTAATGTTTGGAACCAACTAAACATTCAAACCTTAGGGGAATATTCCGACTTTTACATAAAATTGGACGTAACTCTGCTGTGCGATGTGATGGAAGAATTTCGAAACACCTGCTTCTCCGCCTATGGACTGGACCCTCTACACTCGTACACATCTCCAGGATTAGCATGGCAAGCTATGCTAAAGTCAACCAACTGTCGATTGGAACTTCTAACAGATATTGATATGGTGCTCATGATAGAATCTGGTGTACGGGGCGGTTTGACACAAGCTGTAACACGTCATGTCAAAGCTAACAACAAGTACATCCCAGGCTTCGACGAGAGACAACCATCGGTCTACCTTGGCTACTTTGACGCAAACAACCTTTATGGTTGGGCAATGTCAAATCCGCTTCCCTACGCTGACTTCAAATGGATCGACCCGGCCACCATCGGTGACATCTCACAGATTCCAAAGAATGGTCCAAAAGGCTATATTTTGGACTGTGATTTCGAATATCCGGAGCACCTTCATGACCATCACTACGACTTGCCTCTCCTAGCCAAGACTGAAGTTTCACCGACAGGAAGATGGCCAAAATTGATGATGACGTTGGAGAATAAAGATCGGTATGTGGCTCACTACTGGGTAGTTCAACAAGCTCTTGAATTGGGTCTACGTGTAGTGAGAATTCATAGAGCAATTGAATTCACCCAGTCTTGTTGGTTGAAACCATATATTGATTCCAACACTACAAGAAGAGCTGCAGCGACAACGGCATTTGAAAAGGACTTCTATAAATTAATGAACAACGCCATCTTTGGGAAGACCTTGGAGAACAAAAGAAAACACAAAAATGTAAAATTAGTGAGTGATCCTAGGAAATTGGAAAAATTAGTGCAAAAACCAAATTTCGGAACATCCATGATTATAAACGAAAATCTAGTCGCTGTCAGTATGAAGAAAACAACAATAGTCATGGACCGTCCGTTATACATAGGTATGTCGATTTTGGACATAAGTAAAACCCTGATGTATGATTTCCATTATAACAAAATGGTTAAACACTACGGAAGGGAAAACATTGGAGTCGCATACATGGATACGGACGCGTTTATCTACTGGATAAAGACTTTGGACATGTATGAAGACCTAAGGAGTTTCCCATACAAAGACGATTTTGACTTCTCTGACTATCCGAAGAACCATCCAAATTACAATGAAAAGAATAAAAAAGTAATCGGAAAATTTAAAGATGAAGCAAATGGAATGCCTTTAGAAGAAATAGTGGCACTGATGGCAAAATTGTATTCATTTAAAATGTACAACGAGAACAACACACCGACAGTCAAGAAAGCAAAAGGAGTTAAAACATCGTACTTGAAGAAACATGTGACGTTTGACCATTACAAGACCTGCTTGTTTGAAGATTCTACAATGTCTGCAACGTTCAACACTATCAGAAGCTTTAAACATGAGGTCTACAGTGTCACTGAAGTTAAAAGAGCACTATCAGCTCGAGATGATAAAAGGCATATTATGCCGGATAAAATTCACACTCTTCCTTTTGGCCACTACTCTCTAAACCCTATCGACTAGTAACCTATTCTTCGTCCTTCTACAACTTCGACCTTATTCCTTTCTCCTTCCGTAAAAAAATGGGGAACACGGCAAGTCAAACGCCGTGTTCCCCATTTTTTTACACAAGTTTGGATGACCTTGACCTATATAAATGATGTGAATATTTAAGACAACATTCATTGTGATTATACATGTGATACATGAAACATTCAAACCTGCAATATGAAGAACTTGAAGCAAGAAATTGTCAACGAACTTCATAAACCTGCAAGAAGAAAGTTTCCACGAAGAAATACAGTGATAAAAGGAATAAATGATTTATATCAAGCGGATTTAATCGAAATGATTCCTTATAGTAAACAAAATAGAGGATTTAAATACATATTGACTATTATTAATTGTTTTTCAAAAATGGCAGATGCTTTACCACTAAAAGATAAAAGTGGCAAAAGTGTTACAAAAGCAATGGAAACAGCTATACAAAGAGACAAACATACTATAAAACATTTACAAACTGATGATGGAAAAGAATACTTTAATAAGGAATTTGCAAATTTAATGAAAAAACACAACATTAACCATTACTCAACCAATTCAGAGGTAAAAGCATCAATAATTGAAAGATTCAACAGAACTTTAAAAGGTGCGATGTATAAGATGTTTTCTAACAGAGGATCGCACGTATGGATTGATATGTTACCAAAACTTATAAGCGATTACAATAACAAGTTTCATAGAACTATCGGTATGAAACCAAGCCAGGTGACTAATAAAAATGAAAAACTTGTATTAAAACGTATAAAACTGAATACTAAACCAAGAGTTGAAAAACTAAAGCCTAAAAGGTTTAATGTTGGTGATAAAGTGCGAATAAGCAAATACAAAGGTGTATTCAGTAAAAGATATCTTCCAAACTGGACAAATGAGGTATTTACCGTATTTAAGGTGCAACCTACAGTACCAGAAACTTACATTTTAAAAGATAATAAAGGACAATTGCTTGAAGGAGGTTTTTATGGACATGAAATGTTAAAATCAACAGTAGGTGATGTATATCTAGTAGAAAAGGTGTTGCAACGCAAAAAAGATAAGGTTAAAGTACGATGGTTAGGATTTAATAAAACGGAAGATTCTTGGATACCTAAAAAGGATCTAATATAATGATAGAGCATCATTTTGGGTTGAACCATTACAAAGGATGGAGATAATACCGCAAAAAGACAATTTTACTATTAATAATATAGATGAACTCACAGTGGATGGTTCTCAATTCAATACTGGGAAACACGGTGTTTTGTTACCAAACACGGTGCGTTGTCTGGTTACCGGTCCTTCCAATTGTGGAAAAACAAATGTAGTATTCAATTTGATTACAAACCCTAAAGGCTTACGTTTTAATAATTTATATGTATTTTCAAAGTCACTACAACAACCAAAATATCAGTTATTGGAACAAATACTCAATAATGTGCCTGAAGTTAAATATTTTAAATTCAACGCGAGCGAGAGTGTCATGCAACCGCAAGAGGCTAAACCATTCTCAGTATTCATATTTGACGACGTATCTTGTGAAAATCAAAATACAATAAGAAATTACTTCGCCATGGGTCGACATAACAACATAGATAGCATTTATATTGGTCAAACTTACAGCAAAATACCGAAACAGCTCATTAGAGACAATGCAAACATGTTAATTGTATTTAAACAGGATGAAACCAACCTAAAACACATATATTATGACCATGTAAGTGCGGATATGCCATTTGAACGATTTAAAGAGTTGTGTGGAAAGGCTTGGGCTGAAAAATATGGGTTTTTAACAATTATGAAGGAACAACCGCTAAACAATGGTCGATACAGGATAGGATTTGATAAATTTATACTAATACACTGATCATGATGTAAAACATTCATTGTTGTACAACACGTCTTGCTACAAACATGGTTAACCAAGAAAAGTTAATAAAGGAAATAAAATCACTTAGTGATTCTATTCGAGATAAAAACAGAGCATTAAAATTAGGTATTAGCGAAAGGGAGAAATTTCTTGAATCTACTTTTAAACCTATTACTGAACCCTTGAAACAATTAAACAAAAAATTTGCTAAACCCGTTTTGGAAGGAGATGCAATTGCACCTATTACAAAGTTTGAAAGAGAAAATGTAAAATCAGAAGATTTTAGTGATGAAGACCTGGAATCCTCTACATATAGTGGTTTTACCGGCGGAGAACCTGAAAGAGAGCTAGAATCACCAGACTATAGTGGTATAAGAGAATTATATGAAGTAAAAGCTAAAAGAGGACATGAAGATGTATCAACTGCTAGTGAAGAGGAAAAAGAAGAAGAAGCAAGGGAAGGTCCGTCAAACATAAGCTTGTTGGGTGAAAACATTCATAACAAAGGACCTTTAGGAAGGAAATACATGATAAAAATGTTAGCTGGAATAAATCCTAATAAAAACTACCATAGTTATGGAGTAAGATTAACAGAAGAAGGTTTAATGGTTGGTAATAGCCCGGTAAACATTGATGAAAATGATAATATTATTGTTGGTAATCAAAGATATAAGGGCACAAGAGGATTATTTGAATTATTATTTGAAAAAAAGCCTTTAGAATTGTTAGTTAAAGAAGAAGACATGGAAGCATATAAACAGATTTTGGAACACACCAATGCATACAGGAGAAAATATTTAGCTGACCAACCAGTTTTTAGATCTAGGTCTTTAAAATATAGAGTATTTGTATCCAAGTTAATACCAACAACGAGAAGACAACCAATGCCGATAATGCCAAGAAAACCTGTAAAACGAAGGTTTGTGTCATCCACTTTGGATATAAGTGCTCCAGAACCAAGAAAAAGAAACAAATCTGTTACAGGTACAGGTTTAATGAAGAAACTATATAACACAAATGTGATTTATTACAATAATATCAATAAATTGGTGGATAGAATGAAACTAATACATGAAGCTAAAGAAGCGGGTCATACTGGATTGGAAAACGAATGGGTGGCTTTAGTGGATGAACTCCGAAACCGTGGGGTAATCTCATAAAAAATGCGTTACTCACTAGATTACAATTCAGTTGCACCATGAGTGTCGACAAGTTCGGACGTTACTCCTCGGATGGGTTATATTACGCAAATAATTTAAAAAGAGGAGCTGGTTTACCACAAACACCTGATGGGGATTATGATATAACTAATAAAAGGTTAAAAAACATAAAAGATCCCACAGATGAAAACGATGCAATAAATTTAAAAGTATTAAAAGAAAAGATATCACCAACATTAAGACTACAGAAAAACACATATGACGCAGGTAATCATAGAATTGTCAATGTTGGTAAGCCAAATCAAAACGCTGATGCAATAAACAAAGGTTATTTATCATCAGAATTAAAAAATACGTTAAAATTCAATGGAAAAACGTATACTGCTGAAAATAAACGTATATCCAACGTAGATGACCCTAAAGATGCAAAAGACAGCGTAAATAGACGCTATTTACATTCATTAATACCTGAAAAGACAAAAGATGGTTTTTCTTTTTATAAATTTGTTATTAACGATATAGGTTATCCGAAAAATGAAAATGATGCTGTAAATTTAAAATATATAAAAGATCATTGTATTACACGTGATGTAGGAGTTATTGATTGTCTAGGTAATTGTTTAGCGAATGTTAAAGATGGTTCGGCACCATCAGATGGTGCAACAGTGGGTCAAATGAAGGAAACTTTAAAGCAAGAAACATCTGGATTTGTAAAACAGGATCAAGTAGTATCACGGTCGGGTGATGTGTTTGTACAAGGAAATGAAAAGTTTATTTTACTTGAACAAAAAAATAATGTTTGGGATTGCAAAGACATGAAATTATCAAATGCGCATTTAGCTACAGATGCTCATGATGTTCCGATTTTATCACAAGTTTTACATACTAATCCAAACAATTATCATAGAAGTTGGTTGGGTACAAATAGAAGAATAATTGACATATTTCCAGGTATCGATGATTACGATTGTGTTGTAGTAAAACAATCTTTAATATTAGACAAACCAAAAGGTAGTACTTTCAATGCGAAAAATAAGAAAATAGGTAATTTGGCACAAGGAACAGATCCAAAGGATGCTGCAACTGTAGGACAAACATTACAATATGATAGTGCAAATCAAGAGTTTATTTATAATACCAAAAGATTTAAATTAATGGATGTAAATGATTATCAAAATATATTAATTGCAGATCCAAATTCATTTAGCGGATTTAGAAAATTGTCTGGTGAGGAATTTATTCATAAAAATCATGTATTTAGAAATGAAGCAGACAGATCATTAATTAGTGCAGATTTAAAATATTTTAAATGTCCCGGGAATGATGCAAATGTAACTGATGAAGACTAAGAATTTGTATAAAAACTGATATGGGTTAGAAATCGGGACTAATATTATAAAAATGGGTTACACTCTAGAATGTTATTCAGTTGCACCATGAGTGTTGACAAGTTCGGACGGTATTCATCGGATGGATTATATTACTTTAATACTTTAAAAAGAGGTGTTGGATTACCACAAACACCTGATGGAGATTATGATATTAGTAATAAACGGTTAAAAAACATTAATGATCCCACAGATGAAAATGATGCAATAAATTTAAAAGTATTAAAAAAAGAGATAGTACCAACACTGAAATTAGATAAAAACACATATAACGCGGGTAATCATAGAATTTCCAACGTTGGTAAGCCAAATCAAAACGCTGATGCAATAAACAGAGGTTATTTATCATCGGAATTAAAGAATACGTTAAAATTTAATGGAAAAACGTATAATGCTGAAAATCGGCGTATATCCAACGTAGCAGACCCTGTAGATGAAAAAGACAGCATAAATAGACGCTATTTACATTCTATAATACCTGAAAAGACAAAAGATGGGTTTTCTTTTTATAAATTTGTTATTAACGATATAGGTTATCCAAAAAATGAAAATGATGCTGTAAATTTAAAATACATCAAAGATCATTGTATTACACGTGATGTAGGAGTTATTGACTGTCTTGGTAATTGTTTAGCGAATGTAAAAGATGGTTTTGCACCATCAGATGGTGCAACGGTGGGTCAAATGAAGGAAACTTTAAAACAAGAAACCTCCGGTTTTGTGAAACAAAACCAAGTAGTAACACGTCAAGGAGATGTATTTGTACAAGGAAATAAAAAGTTTACTTTACTTGAAGAAAACAATTATGTTTGGGATGGTAAAGGAAAGTTATTGACAAATTTAGGTATTGGTGAAAAGCCTGGTGATGCTGTTACTTATGAACAGATAATACAATTAGAGCCAACTGGAAAAAAATGGTGGAATTGTGATAACAAACGATTAACAAATGTTGCAGACCCTGATTATGCCGATAACGCTGTAACTGTTAATTTTCTTGTTAAAGTAATAGGTAATTTATTATTTGATATGCATAATTATATTGTAGCAGGACAACATAAACCTATTGACGAAAAAATGAGAAATACATGGATTAAACAAGAAATTCTTTATAAATATTTTTTTAATCATAACACACAAAAGTTTAGATCATCAGATTGGGGTACTTTTGATATTTAACTAAATAACACCATATATTACATCATTTATGTGCAACCTGTCATAGAGGTAACACATGGGTTACGCTTTTCAAATATAAAAGACAATCATGGCGTTTCATTACACCAGTCCATATCGAGACACTATACGGAAAGGAGGCGGTATCACGTCCACAGCGGTTTCTCTGTTAAGTAAAGCTTTAAATCGTATTCCAGTAGGATCTATCGTAAACAGAGCAATAGACGCTTTACCATACGAATTTCACATACCGGGAGGTTATCAGTATTGCGGACCAGGAACTAAATTAAAAAAACGACTGGAAAGAGGTGATCCAGGCATAAATAAGTTAGATCAGGCTTGTAAAGAACACGATATCGCATATTCCACGTTTACCGATTCAAAAAATAGGTCAATCGCTGATAAAAAGCTAGCGAATATAGCTTGGCAACGAGTAAAGTCTAGTGACGCTAGTATTGCGGAAAAAGCAGCAGCTTTAGCGGTAACAGCAGGTATGAAGGCTAAAACAGCGGTAGGAGGTGGAAAAAGGAGGGGTAAGAATAAAAAAGGATCAACCAAGAGAAAACATGGTGGTAATATTAGACTAAAAAGACGTTCTCCGAGGAAAAATAATAAAAAACCGACAATATGGTCAATGGTAAAAAACGGGGCTGGTCTATACCTAAGACCGTATCGTGCATATTAAATAAAAGAAATCAATTGGTTATACCACATAAAGCGTTGACTAATGTTGAATTATTTAAATATATTTCCTGTTTAAAAATACCATTTTTCCGCGGAGTATTTATGAAAGACAGTTTACCAAAGAAAATATGGAAAAATGAGACTGGAATCGTAAATTTGGATAATACTGAAGGGTCCGGCACCCATTGGGTGTGTTATAAGAAACTAAATAGTAATGTATATTATTTTGATAGTTTTGGAAATTTGCCACCACCTAAAGAACTTGAACATTACTTTAAATCTGCTAAAAACATATATTACAACTATAAAAGAGAACAACCTGATAATACTTCAATATGCGGCCATTTATGTTTGGAATTCCTAGCTAAAAGTATCAGTCACTATTGAGATGTCTTCCTATACGGTATCATTAACAGGAAAATCGTCCACTTTACGAAGTATCCTTTTTCCAGCGTTACGCTTGCAAAAAGGAAGATTTTGGGAGGCAGCACTGTTGGATTTTACAACTTACAACTCTATTCCCAATGTTACGGAAGGTAAAAATAACTTATTGCATTATTATAAAGGAAAAGATGCCAGTGGTAAGTTAACAGACTTAGAAGAGTGCAGTTTACCCACAGGTTCTTATGAAATTGATCATATTAATGAATTTTTGCAAAATAAAATGGGAAAAGACAATATATCGCTAAAAGGTAGTAATAATACAATGAAAGCTGAGCTTACTTCAAAATATTATATAGATTTCACTAAGCCAAACTCAATTGGTGATTTATTAGGATTTCCCAAAGATGGAGCAATTTTAGAACCAAATAAAACACATTCCGGTAAACAAACTGTAACAATATTAAAAGTCAATAGTATAGACATAACTTGTAACATTATACAAGGAGCTTACAGAGATGGAGCAAATACTCATATAATACATACTTTTTACCCCAGTGTACCACCTGGATTTAAAATTGTTGAAAAGCCGCAAAACCTGGTATATCTACCTTTGAACACCACTTTCATTTCAGACATCGTGTTGAACGTATTGGATCAAGACGGTAACTTGATAGATTTCCGAGAAGAGCCTATTACGGTTAGATTACATTTAAAATCAACACTTTAATACAAAATCATGGGTTTAACATTTAAAAGCGAACAACCTACGGGAATCCGCATTAGTAGCTCTTCAGCTGTGGAGGAGTTAACACGCGAGAACATTCGTTTCTTAGAGAGAATTGGATTAAAAGTAACCGATAATGGATATACTGGATATAGCTCAGGGTCCAACATTCGACGAAACCCTATGGGAAAAAGAATATCACACCCACAACCCTTACACTTCATCAAAATTAAACAATAACGATGAAATTCGTATTCCCATACAAAATCAAGACATTTACACGCTACCATGTGAAAGTTACTTGTATATTGAAGGAAAAGTTACTAAAAAGGACGGTACTACTACTGGTACAACAGTTCCATTTATAAATAATCCCATGGCTTTCCTGTTTGATGAAATTAGATATGAAATATCAGGTGTAACAGTTGATTCTACTAAAAAAGTAGGTATTGCAACAACTTTAAAGGGATTAACATCTATATCACCTAATGAAACCAATTTAATACAACCTGCAGGATGGGTTTTACCTGCAAAAGACACAATCACTCCAGATACAAATGGAAATTTTGATTTTCATATTCCGTTACGTTTGTTGCTTGGTTTTGCTGAAGATTATAGGAAAATAATATTAAACGTTAAACAAGAATTAGTTTTGTTGAGATCTTCAAACGATAAAGATATTATTAAAGCTCCAGACGGTACAACAGATGCAACTTTAGAATGGAAATTAACATTAGACAAAATTGTATGGAGAGTTCCACATGTAAAATTAGCTGACGAGCATAGAATGCTACTATTAAGAAAGTTAAAGGCTGATCGTGATATTGTAATTCCTTTTAGAAGTTGGGAATTTCATGAACATCCCAGCTTGCCAACTACGGATCGACACACTTGGACAGTTAAAACATCTAATTATGTGGAACGAGCCAGGTATATTATATTTGGTTTACAAACAGGCAGAAGAGACACCATCACCAAACATGCAGGCCAATTTGATCATTGCAACTTGAAAAATATTAAAGTTTATTTAAATTTACAATTTTTTCCATACGATAATTTAAATGTGTCATTCGCTAATAAAAAATACAGCATATTGTACGATATGTATGCAAGATTCCAAAGTTCATATTATGGTAAAACGAATGCACCTTTACTATCACCAGAAAAATACTTAGATGGTTACCCTATAGTTGTAATCGATTGTTCTAAACAAAATGAATCGGTAAAATCATCAAGTGTAGATATAAAAATAGAAATGGAATTCAACGCGCCTATATCGGCTAATACAACTGCATACTGTTTAATTCTACATGATAAAATCGTAACATACACACCTTTAACTGGAATTGTTAAAAATGTATTGTAAAAGACCGGTTTTCCTACATTCCAATGCATTCCGCGAGTATAAAAGCAGAGCGTTCAGCTCGCTCCTTATCAGTTTGTTGCCTGTTGTTGTATGGGTAGCATCTTATTCAATATGACTTCTATTGAATAGTGGTACACAAGAAAATGTAGTAGATATTGAGAAGGAGATATCCGACTTTTTAGATCTTCAAGGTCAACCGGAGGGAGATGAACACAACGCTTGCGGACAACTCCACGCCAGTAATAATGTTGAGGAAAAAGGTAAAAGAAGAAAGAATGCACACAAGAGGAAAAGGGATATTGAAGATAATATTTCTCCTAACATATTAAGTGAGGTATTCTTGCGAATATTTTACCCAATCTCTTCCAGTTTGGACAAAAGTGTTTTAATCGGTGTTATGAAATCTACAGATTATTCCCCTACTGTAATTTTAACTCATGGACCCAAAATGATTTTGTTTACGGACACTGCTTGGGAATCGTTTATGAAACACTTGCATCTGCTAGAATGCTATTTAAGTAGTAACATGTTTGGAAGAAAGACAAGAGTAGGCCTTTTGGATTCAAATGTGGAAATCGATATTGTTAAACATCGTGGTGATCATCAGTTGCGGTTTAGAGACACAACAAGACATGATAACAAGATTCAACTTAATCGAGAAGAGTTTTTTATTCTAACTTGTGCAACTGAACCAATAACGAGATACTTGAGACAACTGGTGTTTTCAAGTTCAATTATTAAAGATTATCTGGAAGACACTTTGGACAAACAACCGGACGCACCTATATTGTACGGACCTGTAGATACTTCTATATTCAATAGGGTTCCTCATGAAGTACAAATGTGGAGACAATTGGAAAAGTACGCTCAACTACATAAGAAATCAGTAAAACATGAAAAAGAGGAAGAAGAAGGAGGAGAAGAATCAAGTGTTAGTGATGAAAATGAAAACAAGGAAAATGTAAAGATGGAAACCTAAATGACAATTAACTACACAGCAATGGTTAATTTTTAAAACAATATCAAACACTTTGTGGGGTTAGGCCTACCGGGGACGGTGCCCACGTTAAATATACACCAACGCGCCAACAACTGTACGGCCGGGTATAAAAGTCGTACCTACCGTGGTGTGGAAATCAGTTGACCTTTGGACTTCGTCATGAGCAGACGAGTGATCTTCGCAATGGACAAGGAAGAAGAACAAGTAAAGTCCAAACCTGGTATAATTGAGTTCCAAGCGTTTCGGGGTAATGATGATAGATTTATCATAAAAGAACTTGTGTTTTTCGACATCAATACAAGTGTTCCTTATTCGTTTTTATTTAAACCACCATGTTCTTATTCATCTTTAACCAGTAAAGCCGCTACTACCAACAGATGGATTTCAAAACACTTCCATCATATCGATTGGTATGATGGTTTTACAAGTTACACGGACTTGTATCACATTATGCATCACTTTTCAGACAAGTTTACCAATATTTACACAAAGGGGCTGGAAAAGAAAAGATGGATCGAAGGATTTACTCATGTTCCGGTTAATGATGTGGAATTGGATAAAAATTACAAGTATACGATGGAAAATGTTTGTATTTGTACTAAAAGTCCAGAACATGAAAAAGATAGACATTGCGCTTTAAAAAACGCCTATAAACTCGCATCTTACCTTCAAAGTGGGGAAATGGGGAGTGGTGGGGGTAACGGGGGTTATATAAGTGAGGAGCAGACCGGGACCTGGCATGAGTATTACTCGAGATTCCGAGACGACAACATCTCCCAGCAAGAATACGAAGAAGACGATCTATATCTCGACCATGGCATCTCACCAGTTCCTGCAAACTTTGGTTGAGCAGTTCAATGCTCACTCCAAATCTACCATACTACCCGTCAAGAAGTGTTCCGAACTTAAAGACGAGAAGCACTACATTATCCACGCCATGAAGAAGATGGAGACTACAATTGGAGAGGCCATCTGCTGCAGTCTTAGCGAGGCACCGTTCACTCCGGGGGATGAGCCCAAGTTCCAAGTCTACCTGCCGAAACGGTTCGTCCATCTCCTCCAGAACGAGGATCTGCGCTCCATCCAACCCGGCTGTCTCTACCTGGTTTCCCACGGTTGCACGGGTAGCAATTCCACCGAGTTGACCATCCACATCGCCGACAAGCAGCAGTGTTAGATTTAAGTTTTACTGTTGTAAATATGTTATTGTAACGTTTTATAAATAAATAAACCATAAAAAACAAAAAAATACAAAAGACAAAAAAATGCAACATATCAATATGTGAAGTTTGTCACATATTGATATGTTGCATTTTTTTTTAAACTTCGCGGGTGACCTTGACCTTTGACCTTTGCATTACACAGTTACCCCCACCACGCTACAAGTCAAACCTGTTTGAATGCAAACACCCCCACCACTTTTTCATATACCTCCAAGCGCTGTGCCTTGGCTTCATTTCTACTCCAGCAGCCAACCTAGCAACATCAGGATGTCTCTCAACGTAAGCTGTGCCAGCTATGAGGAGGTGACTATCAAGACACAACAGGAGCTGAACGATTTGTACAAGGAGTTGCAGCTAATGGTGGCAAGAGGCTACTGTATAAATGTGCAAGTCTACGCTTGCAATATACGGAACACCCGGCAGCCAAAGGAAGAGCCTGGACACTCATCGACAGCTTCCTCACCGACGTCCATGAAGACCGAGCCGGACAACTTGGATTACTTCAGCTGACTAGCAGTTGTATTTCTTGTTCTAACCATTGTAGAATATGTTTATTTTTTCATTATATTAAAGAAGTAAAAGAGCAAAAACACCTATCTTGTTACTGACATATTAGCTCAGTAACAAGATAGGTTTTTTTAAAACACAATTTGAATGACCTTGAAACTTCCCCCTCCACTGCTTTGCTACCCCCACCACTTCACTATTGGTGTACATGGCACATCACGATTAGAAACCTCATTCCATCTTCAACAGCCAAACCGACAACATCAACAATGGCAAACCTACCAACAGATGAAAGATGTCCTCACGCATGCTGCGACTTCATCCACGAGTTAGAGAAGAGGATGCAAGAGAGGGAGATAAGAAGAAAGCAGATCCACTCAGAAAATATCATGATAGTCAACGGCTATCTTTTATTGTTCGGCCTTATTATGGTTGTACTTTTCATACTATATGGTATAGTCACATGTGTCGGCAAGGTTGCAGAAGAAAACGCCCGCCACCATCAGTTGGAAAGTTTCAATGTTACTTTGTAGGTTTTCCTTTTTTTTAAAACTCCGTTTGGATGACCTTGAAACTTCCCCCACCACTTCACCATGTTCCTGCATGAGTATCACATCACCCGTCATTCCTTGTTCGACAAGCAACCATGGCGGACAACACCATCAGCCAAGCTGACTCCACTACTGATGTTGGAACGACCTTGAACTTTCCCCTCCACTCCTTCCTTTTTTAAAACCCAATTTTAAATGACCTTGAAATTTCCCCCTCTACTTTTCAATAATGTTACAACTGACTGCAGCTCACCTCATTCCTTGCTTAGCTGCCATGGCGGAAGAAACTCTTTCTCAAGTTGACTCCACTACGGACGAAGCATTTCCCTTGCGGTGGACTGTTCATTTACAGGATGCGACAGAAGTGGAAGTCTTGTATCAAAAATTACTCAATGTATTCAACGGGAACCCTGGACCTCTTGAATGTAGAATGGATTTGAATTTTGATGCAACCAGGGTCGGCACAGAACCTTCAACTTCAAGCCAGCCTCAGCAACGAGATTTTACACATTTATACACTCCAATATCACCGGAAGATGTAACTGTCTGCGAGGCTGACTCAACTACACGTTATGTTCAGCCAAAGCCTTGGGTGTTGATTATTAACAATGTGTACAAAGTGGAATTGGTATGTAATAGATTGAAGGAGTTGATGGTACAAGATCCCGGCCTGCGCTTTCAAATAGATATACATTTCATCTGGAGAGCACCTGCACGGGGCTCTTCGTCTGACAGCTCTCCAAGTACGACGGACGAGGAGGACGACTAGTCATCTTTTTTTAAAACTCTGTTTGAATGACCTTGACCTTTCCCCCTCCACTGAGTTTATTTAAGGTGCACTCTCACTGACTACAGCATTATTTCATTGCGCACCTTCACCGCAGCAACATGGAAAGTCAACTCAACTACTGTTGCGAACAGAAATGTTTTTCATGGCCAAATGACATTGATGTGGTGGATGGTCTGGCTTGTAGAACATGTGAAGCTTTTGGTCAGTGCATGTGTAAGTGCAAGTCTTGGAAGAAGCCGAAACCGAAGTTGAAGACATTCCATGTGTACCAAATGAGAGGGCATAAGTACACTTGCTGCCCTGAACATTGCATTGAATTCAAACTAAAACAGCTAACTGGCTGCAAATTGTGCAACAATCATTTTGCAGGTTTTTGCAAACATTATTTAGGAGCGTGTCAATACAGATCAACTTGGCATACCGAAGCACTCACTATCAATGAAATCGCTATAGACTCACAAGAGTAGTCTTTCTACTCTTTGACTTTTTTTAAACTCCGTTTAAATGACCTTAAAATTTCCCCCACCACTTCCCCATATATCTAGAGTACGCAGGGCCCGGAGGTCAGTCGCTCGGCGGCTGTCGTAGGATGCACATCCGTGTTGTGCAGTCTGCTGTGCAGTTTTGATTTTAACCAGTTCAATGTCACCACACTTGAACTCTGGCGAAAACGTCAAGCTGTTAAACACAATCCTAAGCCCCAGGTTCACAGTCAACCTCAAGGTCATCACACTTTAACATGTAAATTTAAGGTAGCACCAAAACGGTGCTACCTGGCTTGACATTTTCAAGTTTCCCGAGGTCATCGCAGTTCCCCCACCACTTCCCATATACCTAGAGTGCGCGGGGCCGGACAGTCAGTCGCTCGGTGTCTGTCGTAGGGTGCACATCGCAGTTGTAGTACTGGTCTAAAGGGGGCTGCTGGCTCACTTCAAGGTCACCCGAGCGGTGTCACATGACGGTTTAGGCAGAGTCACGTTGCAAACTTGCAGTTTCCTCAGCACTTTTGCTGTTTCTCGTCTAATTTCGCTCCAAGTCGTCAAGGTCATGGGAACCGGACTGAAACTCGGAGCGTAGTGCGAGAAACAGCAAAAGTGCCAAAAAATTTTAGGTTTCAGCGTGACCTTGACCTTTGTGACATCGATGACGTCATTTTGGTGACGTAAGGGGTGATGACGTCATCAGCATGTCATTTCTGTGACGTCATGGGTGTGACGTCATGGATGTGACGTCATTGGTGATGACGTCATCGATTGCGTCATCGATGACGTCATCGATGACGTCATCGGTGAGGTCATTGACCTCGATGACGTCATCCCTCAGGTGACCTTGAAGTGAGCCAGCAGCCCCCTTTTTCCACTACTGAAGTGGATCTCGTTTATTGATTGTAAACAAAATCGGCCGGTTGGAAGATCCCTGGGGACCACCCATTAGTCAGGTTTATCTGACCGGCTTGTTTACGGTTACGACCACGACGGTCTGGTAGCGGCACGTCCCCGTCGCTCCACAGTCCGGGAGTCTATCGTCCATCGCGCTCGTTGAGGATGATCGAGTGCTATAATAATTACCGGAGTTATGAAATGTGGTCGGATTTCTCGATTATTATCGCGTAATTACTCGAGCAGCGGAGACGCGGATTGTCGAGATTCTATCGGGTGTTTTACGGCGTCCGATCACCCGGTCCGAGTTCTCAATAACATCGCCCCCGGGCCGTCGTGTAGCGAAGGCGTAAAAGGCGCTAACAGAATATTATTTAAATATATGCCGCGGTACTGTGGGCGTTTTAACTGCTCGAATACGGGTGTTAAGTATGGCTTGTGTTCTTAAAAAGTCAGATGAAAATAATATGTCAATTTATCTGATAAGATTAGATTGGTCCACAAGAAGACACGAACGACCAAAATATCGTGTGGTAACAAAAAGAAAAGAAAAATATTTCAGTTCCATTCATTCTTATTAAAAATTTCATATGTAGTAAAAATAATTTGTTTGGACTACAAAATACATTGTCCGAATACTCTTTTGTACAAAGAAAATATTATATGAACAATGTCGAAGCTGAGGGGTAAAGTGTTACTACACAAATTATTTTACGTGAAAGTACATAATTTCCCCTCCCATGTTTTTCCCTCCAAGAACAACTCTCTTCTAACACAATAAGACGCAGCGGAGGTACCAAAATACAAAATCAACTTTCTTAATCAAACCCGGCTATCCTGCCGACAAGCGAGTGCAGACATGTATATTTAACACGGCCCTCAGTCGACGAAGGTAATGAGAGAAGAAACTAGCAAGACGGGAGGGCTGGGTTAACAAAACAAGTTGGTCAAATGTTAACAAAGCGGAGAGGGCGAGGAAGGGGTGGATATCGACGAGAAGCAAATACAGAGTACTAGAGTATAGCCCCGCAGCCCCACCCCGTGGACCATTCAACCCGACACTAAAAAGGGGAGATTTCCCAAACGCCCAATAGACGTCTCGGCCACGTCTCGCGTCGTCTATTGATGACGTAGCCATCATTGACCTGCCATATACTCGGATTGGATTCATAACATTTTATGAATATTTTAGTCAACGTCCAGTATCCCGCGATTCGATACGTTGAGTTACCGCCTTTTATCGGTCTCGCTGTGCGATTTCCCTCAACTCTATGGCCCGTGATGTTTCTTCGTGTTGGTGAAATATTGCTTTTATTGATATGGGCTTGTTTGCCTCTCTTTGTCGGCTTGGAGTGGTATCGGATAGTTGCTGGCTTTTATTGTTCGGTTTGGATCGTATTATCCTTTTTACCTTTTTAGACTTTCTTAGATGGATTATGAATTTTGGTAAATAACATGGTAAAAACGTAAAACAAGTTCAAATGTAATATGTATAATTTATTATTTTATTTAGCAACATCGAGATGTTAAAATTTGTAAAAAGTTTGTTTTACATTTACATTACACTTTCATTTCGTCCATCTAGGCAATGATTTATCATTTAACAGTAAACACTAAAAAATTCACCAATGGTGTTAATAGGCCTACTGGCAAAATTTCTTTAAAATTATAATCTTTTCCGAGAAACTAATTGTAAACCTCTTTATGAGTGCGTCTCGCGAAATGGTTTTCAAAATTACAATATTTATAAGTGTTCAAGAAATTAAAAAATGAAAACCTTTCTGTTTTGACGTAATTTTAAATGAATTAACAGGTAAAACCCCACATAATCACGAATTAAGTCGTACAATTACACTTTCTCTGCAATAAACCAAAGGGGATGAAACTCATAAAAAGGAAAGAGAGACAAAACACGCGTCACAACCGCCTGACAAGTCGTAACGATGTTTTATGTTAATGCGGACATGACAAGGTTTGTTTTATCATTACGTCGGCCGGAGCACCGCGCCGCGGGCGTCGCTACGCCGTGACGTCACCCGTCACGTGACCCACGTGTGACGTCACATGTGGTCACGTGACGTCGCGACGGATATTGGCTGGACAATAACGTCGTCCAGTGTAGCGAGTAAATCAACCGAGGTCCCTGCCAATATGAAGCGCCGCAGCTGACACGAGTCTAGCTTGGGTATTGTGATCCCCATCCTTGGTTTGTTTAGTTTTGTAGGCCTAGTTGACAGTTCACACAACGACTGTGTCCAAAAATTATTAATTTATTAAAATTGTTTATCCTGTTTTAAATAAAGTACCTCGCTCGCTAACGAGCATTTTTTTATTAATTCTTTATAGTAGGCTAAATAAAGACAGTGCACTAAGAAGCCTAGTGAAAAAAATGCTTTTTCCTGTTTTAGACGAGCTCGTTCGCTTCGCTCGCTCGCCTTTCAGACTGATTTAAGGTAGGCCTACTTGTGAAACACTCTGGTGTTTGTTGAGAACCACATGATGTATCTTTTACAGATGTATTCTAATTATTTGGTTAACGAATGATTTCATAATTGTTAATAATTTTTTTTTTTAATTCAATCGCAATTATCCAAATTGATTTGTTGTTTTACGCTTTTACAAAAATTTTATTTATTAAAACATTCATAATCATAAGTATAGAGTATGATTTTTAAGATGATTAATAATTATTATTATAGCGCTATTTATAATACCTAATTTAGAAACTGGCTGCACATATTTATGCTGGAATACGTGGTTTGCACTTTGACAGTTGGGTCAGTTGTTTTCATTAGTTCTTTGTTTTGATTTTAAACTCCATAATGCAAATGTAAACATTTTTAGAATTTTAATTAAAGATTATAACGAAATAAGATTTTTCCTGGTATAAGAGACCTGTATTAATATTTTTATCCCAGAACTAAGTTATTTGCAAAGTTTGAAGAAAATCGTTCAAGTCGTTTTTGAGATACATTACATAGGTTCATTAACTACAAATATAACAAGTTGTCAATGACCTATGTTTGCGTTCACGAAAGACATTCTAAAAGGAGCAAAATCACAAGTTGCAAAAGGAATAGATAATAGGTTGTATCATATGCGTTAATGTTCATATCCAAGTGGCACATGTACAATGATTGTTAACTTGAAGGTCATTGCGTAAATTTATTGAAGTGCGTATAACTGCAGATTATTTTCTATGTTCATAATTATTTAGCGGTATAATATATATAAATTAGAGGGTAATGCTAAGTGCAAAATATAAAAACCACATTTTAACTACAAACACATACACAATGAGCTTCTGAACGTTG
The DNA here is from genome assembly GCA_030545055.2 of Neoaliturus tenellus. NCBI lineage: Eukaryota > Metazoa > Arthropoda > Insecta > Hemiptera > Cicadellidae > Neoaliturus > Neoaliturus tenellus. Next base: position 142,278,931 of record CM061534.1, read on the forward strand.
AATAGTAACTTATTTTACCGCCATATACTGAAAAATCGGTTAACCTTTTCTAAACAATTCAAAGTTTGAATTGACCTCTGACAGCCCCCCTCCTTAACTTGCTTTCAAAATTTTAATGAGAAACAGTTTAATTAATTACAAACGGATTACACTTAACGCGGATAATTTAGTATTTAACAAACCGTATTTCTTACTGGGATCCGCCACCCCGAGCTTGGATTCAAAAATGACACTTTAAAGGAGCCCCTGTCCGCAGGGCCGGTGTAATAAATGTAATTAAGCATTCTTACTGCACAAAGGCGAACAAATGGAAATAATTAAAGCCGCGGACAGAGGACAGAGGCCGGGACAGTCGCTCGCGGCGCTGCGATGCGGCCCTGGCTAGGCGCTTAATGCGGTTTTAATTTAAGGACCCCGTGTTTTTATGTACTTCAGGTGCGTGGCGTGGAGCGTTTTTTGCCGCCGGCGCTTGTCGGGGGCAGCTTTAGTCTTGTCAACCCAATTATACAACATGTCACAAGCCGGCTACTCCTTCAGTCACGTCACTAGTGCAGTTGGGCGTTGGGGTGACTCTCTTGTGTTGCAGTTGCAGTGTTTTTACTGAAGGGGTATTGCCAGTCAATATACGTTACTAGCTTAAAATCAACAGTTTAGACGCCGAGATTGTTGTACAGTGTTGGTTCTGTACTCAGGTTGAAACATTGTAGGCCAATACAATTACAGTGTTAAGTGTAGACACATCGAATAGTGTTGGAAGACGTTTTATTATTTCAACCTAAAATAATTTTAAAAGTTAATGTTATTTTATGAAGTAAATAAAACCAATCCACCATCTAATAATTTTATCGCAATGGATTTTAATTAAAATATTTGATCATCCCTAAAAACACACGAATGCGCTTTGATGATTAATATTTTGCCGGAAATAGCTTTTAAATGTCATATATATACCCCCATGGACCAATAAAGTTCAAAACCTTTATAGGACATTAATTGTGAATATTTTACGTATATGAACATTATACTGTACATGAACGATATCGATATAGTAGAACGGTGATCGATATAGTAGAATAACATGTAGGTATGTACCATATTTCCTTCTTCCACGAATGATAACAAGTTCATATAACGTAGGAGACTCTTCAGATGATTTAAACGTCCCGTCGCCCCACACTTTCTGGTGGCCTCGGCAGTAGTGCAGTCAGTACTGGGCTGAGGAGCCTGCCGACGAATTCCGAAATCCAGCAGGTAACTGTAAGTGTACCCTGGGGGAGAAGTTACTTACCTCCCAGGAGGGTCCCGGCTGGTCAGTGCTGGTGCCGGTGCCACCGCCACGGTGATATCGTGGCGGCGTCGGCGGCGCGGTTTGCGTGGCACCGCGGCAGACAGCGCAAGAATCATTACATACATAACACCTGCCGCGGCCCCCGCCCCCCTCCCCATATATACGCCACCTGGACAGTCCGGCCATATCTAAGGGGCACATCGCGACACGGGAAAAATAAATACCGAACCGCCAACGGAAGTAATACGCAGTTCTATACTGACTAAATTATTCATTGGTTTTCCCAATTAACCGGCATTACCAAGCTCCGAGTGCTCCTGATGACATAATCGCGCGGATTTATTACGTTTCTGCGTTTGTTTTAGCTTTATCGGGGCTGTTTTAGAGGTAAGAACTTCGCTGATTGGGGTTTTATCTAGGTTGATGAAAAGGTAATTTCCACGAGTCCGCACTTCCCCCTTCCCTTGTTTTTTTCTAAGATATTTCTAAATTAGTCTGTTCCCTAATGGTACTGTATTCTGATTGTGTGGATTTTGATAAGGAGGGTGTTTGATGACTTGCTTCGGGTTTGATTTTGTATTTAATATTTCGTGTGATGCGCTCATATATCATAAATTATTAGTTTAATAGATTTTCGATCATGACTTTTGTGTATAAGTTATGAAAGATCAGTTTTTAACAACAAAACCATGCCTCAGTAATTGTATTTGTTAAATTAGGGCTAAATCAAATACTCAAATGTGTATTGCTTCCTATGACTAGCCTATACCATACGAATATGCTCATAGCTTTATACATGCAATAACACATAAAAAATAAAAAAAAATCTCGAAATATTTCTAAATAACTTTAATCTGTATCCTATACAAAACACACATACGAGGAGTGTATATGGAGATGTGTTTTCCCATCAATATCGAAATTAATGGTAGATTTTGCTTAAACTTAGAATTTGATAGTATTTTGGGCCCAAAAATAAGTTTATAATCATGCCTAAACCCCACGAAAATGATGTTTGTGTAAAACTAAGTATAAAAATTGTCATTTTTTACATTGGTCTCTATGGGTTGTCATCAGGCAACGAAATAACAACGAAAGGTAAAGACAAATAAAGAGTGCTACTTTCAAGGATTGGTTTTGAAACAGCTGGTCACCTGAGAAAGGTATAGGGCCTAGTTTGTATAAATCCTGATTACTATGGTACTATATCAAAAGTGAATTAAAGCCAACGAGCAAGGCTCGGACAACGCGGTAATGACCAAAAGTAAACTGTGCATTTTCTCATAACGTAACTGTACATAAACTAATGTTCTATGTAAAATATATACTGTATAGGTTTCACAACCTTTGGTCCTTTCCAACATTCCGACCAATATAATTATTCAGGCGAGTGTCGATCGCATGTGATACGGCGGCGATCGACAGGAGTCGAGCTATCAGCGAAGCTCGGCCCCCGCGCCGCCGCCGCCGCATGGGCGAGGCTCACGACGACGGTTGTCCAAACAGAAAGCGACCGTCCCTTGGGGCATCCGAGCCGCGGTGTAACCGATCCACAGATAAATCCGGAGGAAAGGTCACGAGCTACCGGCATCCACTTGGGTGCCTTACGTTCAACTAGGATGTGCCGTACTTATAAGAGTAGAGCTGAATGCACAGGAACACCACATTTTGATGATGCGACGCTACGTGAAACACGATTATGTGATGTTTTACATGTCTTAAAATGAATGTTAAAATCTTCAAATTATCTTAGCACTCTAAAATAATAATTTTTTTGAACTTGCGTAATTTTTTATTCATATATTTTTTATTATTTTGATTGAATATGGGGGTATTATGGGGTTATGGAGAATATGGGGTCTACAATGAATGGATTGGATTTGGTCCCATAGCCGGGAAATACGTATCCGATTTTCGTCCTGAGCCCTTCTTTGTTCCCATGGTAGGGGAAGTGCGCCAATATTGTACCACCTAAGCATAAAGTCATTTTCAGAAAACCGAAGTATTAAAAAAATCAAAATCATTATGGTCTTGTAGTACTTAATGACATCTATGTTCTATAAAAGTTTTAAGTAAGTTCGTTAATAAATATAATAGGAAAAAATTGTTTTTTTGGTTTAAAAAAATTGCCATAATTGTACCATGTACCCCTAAATTGTACCACCTGTTTCCAATAATTGTACCAGTTTCCTTAATTGTACCTATTGTAAAATTAACCCTTATTTTGCAATAAAAACACAACATAATTATTGAAATTATATTTATTGTCAAAAAAATTATTATAGTATGTTATAAGTATTCTAAAACATGTTTATTTGTATAAAAAAGTTATACATAGGGATAGTGTAATATAGTAAAATTATTCAGTACTAGTGGCTCATAGGGGCAAAAGCCCCTAATCATAAAATTAAAATAGCATGAACCGTAACGTATTACCATTTCTTCCACAATGAAGGTTTCAATAAATTTAATTTTAATTTGAGGTGTATAGGCCTAATATTTTAACAACACCGTTTGAACAGACCATTCACCCCCAAGTACTCTTATCAATCCTGTACTATTAGGTCACCCGTTTGTAAATGCTCTATTTTGTCTGTTGTTAAACTCATATCGATCTATGGAAAATAAGTTTTGAAAGAAATCGTAGTCCCTTAATTGAGTGGTGGCAGTTTTTTTTTTTTTTAAATAACATAGAAAAGCGGCAATGAAAAAACATTGATTTTTTAACTCCTGTAAGTTTTTTATTTTTTATGTTTTAGTCACAAAATTTAAACACAGCCCCTCAAAGTGAATCTTCACTTGCTGTGAATATTCATCCCTCTTAATCAAAACTCTTATTTTGTGTAACAAAGCAGATTTTTTAAAAATCACTACATGGAGAATCTTTAAGGAGAACCTTTCAGAAAATAATAATTCTTATATATTTCCCATTTTGTTGTAAAGTTTTTTACCTGCTGCATTTTCCTCTAGTATGTAGGACAAACGTCTTTGATTTTAACTCGTCTCCTATAATCCTGCAATCTATGAAATGACTAAAAAAGGCGAAAGATTTATTCGTTTTGAAGGGAAACCAGAGTTTCTCGGAAAGGTTTCTCGGAAAATTCAGCTAACAGAATACAAAAAAATCACTGACTGATACACTTTAAGTATCAATTAATGTGTCATCGTCATTCAATATGATAATTTGACACTTTTCGTCTTAAAATAAAACCAAAACAATGGAAATAATGTAGGTGTTTCTCAAACCACAATTCATCGCCCATTGCATCTCTATTAACGATCAGAAAGCATTTTATGATTTGCATACACGCTCAGTTTTTTTTCTACAATTTAAATTATAGTAACAACAGTAAATTCAGCAGTCAATTTGTAATAGTATGTAAGGTTAACTCTCCTAGTATAATTTTTAGTAGCTCAAAGCAACAAAAAGTCTTATTATAGTATTACCACTCTAGGGTTAAATTTTGTCATTTGGCTATGAATAGTTCTTTAATCAGTTTTATAATCTGTCTCTCGTTTTAAAATAAAACCAAAACATATGTTTCATTGTACACAAAGAAGACATTTTTCAAATCCCCATGCTATTCTTGAGGAGGACGTTTTACTATATTTCTCATTTCCTTGTAACTTTATGGATACGCTTTATGGGACCGAAACCTTTAATTTGAGACTCCTACCATCTTCCTGCAATTTGTAAAACGCTCACAATTTTGCAAAGAAATTTCTCTTACAGAATTATTATATAGATTGCTTCTCTTGGTGTGAATTATTTTGTTATCTTCACTCAATGTTATCATCTGTGTCTCATTTTGAAATTAAACCATAACACATGTTTTAATGTATACAAAGCAGACGTTTTTTAAATCCCCATGCTATTCTTATGGAGGACGTTTTACGTGATTTCTCATTTCCTGTTAACATTACGGACACGCCGATAGTTTTCCCTCGTGCATGGGACCGAGACCTTTAATTTGAGACCCCTCCCATCTTCCTGCGATCTGTATGACGCTCACAATTTTGCTCAAGAAATATCGCTTACAGAATTATATATATAGATTAGAAAAACACTCGTATTTATCATACGATTTATATCATATATTAAAAGTTGTAAAATCGTTAAACATAGAATGTGCGATGAAAATTATATGTAAGTTGTCAATGTTATATACAAATTACATTATGTCATAAGACTAAATGCCGCAGGTAAAAACAAGGATAGCTCCTTTCAAATATTGAATGTTCTCTATGGAAAATAATAACTTTAAAACATGTTGTTACAACTGGTCTTCTAGTTCTTTTGGTAATTCTTGAGAGTGGCCAAGCTTTTTAGAGTCATAATTTGCATAGACTTTAGTTCCCTGTATGTGCCTTTTTAAGGTCGGCTTCGGAATTCCATAAGTTCGGCAAACTGCATTTAAACCACCGTTTTCATAGGCCGAAATAGCGCGGGACGTGTCGTCTTCGGTCCATCTGTCATACTTTTTAATTTTCTGAGCCATTTGTAAACAAAATACAGTTAGCCAAAATTGTACCACTTAGAATGGTGGTACAATTATGGAAACACAGAGTGGTACAATTTAGGGAAACGCGCCATCTTGAACTCAACTTGCCATAACTACACTGAAAATACACCTAGAAAAATTGGTTCTTGCGTTGATTTACAGGCAATCAATCACTTAACCAATAACATATTCTGAATATTAATTTACCCTGGATGGTTTCTTATGAATTCCAATAAACTAAAGCATCAACACTATAAGAAACGAGTCAAAATATTAAAACAATCTTTCACAAAATAACGAACACGACTCCATGCGTCCCAGTCAATGCTCTGGCTAATGAGGTTGACTAAGGGTCAGAAATAGCCGTAATGAGCGTTAGTGGCAGCTTAGTTTCCTCAAAACCATGGTGGTACAAATTACGCGCACTTCCCCTATCGTTGTAGACATTTTAATAGTTGTTACTAAATTGAATAAAAATCAGACGATAATTATGTATATACAAACCAATGAGTTACCACTTTACCTGTGGTTCAACAATTTTATACCAAAGTCCAGAAACCTTCGGGCAAGGGAGTGAGCGAAGCGAACATGCTTGTCGGAAAAGCGTGAGTGAGCGGAGCGTTCGAGCTTTGTCTGAGAAAAAAGTAATAATGTTGCCCAGCATACGAGCTCGGTCCCCCTTGTACTTTGTGTAGAAACAAACAATAAATGTTATTTACAATATGATATTGTTCGATGGATCTACCTACTTTTTTATTTTTTTTGTATATTAGGCCTATGTCTAAGTTTATGTAATTTAAGCTTTGACTGAGAAAATAGTTACAAATAATGCTGGTGCAAAGTATTAGTTGAGTACAGATGTGTTCTGGAAGGTTTGAAATTTTACCGTCTTGTTTTCTATAATATTTGTGGAAAAATACATGATGAAAGTTTCAAAACTCTTCTCAGATAGAGAATTAATTTACCTACTTAAAAATGCATGTAAGTAGTTTTAAATGTTACCAAAGCAAATTCAATCACAAGTCTGGCAGAAATGAAAAATAACAAAAAGACTTACCACAATGAATTGTCAGTTGAATTTAATAAGTCTCTGTGTATAAGCTTGAATCAGCCTTTTTGTAAGGACCTGATAATATATTTTGAAGTATGCTAGCCCACATGACCAGCTGTATGTCCTACCTTCAATCCATTTAGATATTTGTCTCTGTGTGCAATGACTTATTTAAATGGACTTTTTCTTATGGAAAATCGCTGTATCACAAACCAATAAGAAAAAGTCTAATACTTTCAAGAAGTTTAAATCAATCGATCAGTCAGACTGGACGTTTCGCGAGCGTAACGAGTGCTCGCTGCTTCATCAGGGCGAGTGACGACGGGAGCAGCAGACCGCTTACTTGTTGATAGATGGTCACTGGTACCATCCATCAGGTAAAGGTCGCCCGGGCTGCTGCTGAGACCACAGAGAACTGAACACATCTTGGGAGAAACTCCACATCGTCGTAGAGCTGCCGTTGTCTTCGGTGGTTGGAAACGTTCTTGATGCTACAGCAGTGTTGATACTATACCAATAATACTGCATACCTACATGTGCTGTAATTTGCAGAGTTCATTAAGAAAGAGGTAATTAATAGTGGGTTATATTACGTTCTTTTCATAACCTGGAAAATGTTTTGCTGTTATGTGGCAACAAAACGCCACATTGGACCAAGCAGTACCATACGAGGATTGTCTTGTCCAGTGTTCCAGTAGATTTTTCGTTTAATTACAAACTTTTAACTCGCCCCACTACTCTGTATTATTCTGTTAGATGTACAATTCTACAGGAGAAGCGGAAATTCAAAATATAACATTGAAATCTTATTGAGTGTTAAATCAGATTTAGTTTTAATTCAGGTTATGGTTCTCACATTTTTTTCTACTACCCTACCGTATATTTCTGTTTGCAGTACAGTACTTTTACCATCCCAGTGATAGGGAATGTAAATCCATATTTATACTAAAAAGGGAACATTTTTAGGTTATTTTTGATGTCGGTAATCCTATTCATATAAAAGTAATTCACAAGGATACCGCAAGAAATGCGTCATCTAAAAGGGGGTTTATTGTGCTTTCGCACAATGGTTTAAGCTGTCTCTTATGCGAACAGGACATGCTTGGAAATTGATTCTAACATCTTCTCTGCACATAAACATTGTATGTGTGAACTCGCCATACATTTCTTTGACTAACATGTTGACAACACGCCCACCTAGCCCCGGTAGCGTGTAGCAAGGTGCCTCGGTGTCTAATTGTAGGCTACAGTCGCTGCTCCCATCCCACCGGGACGTCGTCGCGGTGGACGACAACTGCTCCTACAATATCGGTCCATCTCGGAGCCGCGCGTAAATCCTTCAACATTTACATAAACCCACTCTCTCGTCTCGGGCGTTCCCCGAACTAAACTGGCGATTAACACTTCCGGTTATTGATATATCGGCCGCCGCGGGCGCCGCGATCGCTAATAAGGTCACATGTCGCACCTACAACAAGGCCGTTCGATACGGTCCATCGGTCCATCGCCTGATTGGCGGCAAATGTGGGAGTTTTCGATCTAATTGAGGATTTTTATTGGCACGCCTGATTGCGGCTTAAAAGTTACTTCACAGGACAGAGCCGCACTTCAGAGAAGTTATCGCTACTTCAGAAAAGTCAACATACTGTATTGTAAATACGCTTCCTGTCGAAGACACGACAATTCCTCTATTCAACGTTTCTCGAAGGTAGCGTGGTTGGAGGCGTCTTCAGGGCAGCCAACAGATAGCTCGTTTGTTGATAGGGTTATATGTTACAGTTGATTTGTTTAGGCCTGTACAAAGAATTTACAGAATCATTGCATTATTATGAGCTAGTTACAGAAAACATATTGTGTTTACTTTTGGTTCGTAGCCTCCTTTTCCTATGTTTACTCTATACAAATACAATATTATTGCACATTTATAAGCATAATATTATAATTTTCATGGATATTTGTATGTGTTGGAATGCCAAATTAACTGACTTAAATGCAAGTCTCACTACACAGCTTGTTAGTTAATATAAACAATATGGAAATAATATGCTATACTGTAGTAAAAATCAATTACACTTGCACTTGTTGGAAAAATACCAATGGAAGAGAGAGAGAGGTACATATATCGTTTAAGTAACTATTGTACAAAAACTTTTCCTGTAATAATAAAGAAGTAAAAACTTATTCTAAAAGCAAGATGCAACCCTTAAAATTCTTCACGCCTCCTTTACCACAAAGCACCATAATGTCGCCAACATTTCCCCCCGGCATGACCCTAATTCCGACCGCATTTCCACCAGTGGTCTTTTCTGCAGTTGGATTACATTTCTCGGTGTTGGCGACAGTGACAGTACCCTTGTCGGATTAAGACAGGGACAGAGAGAGACGGAGGAAGTGAAGTGTGTCCGCCGTGTCAGGGACAGCATAAGGGACGTCAGGGGCACGTCACCCGGGGCTGCGGCGGGGCGGGGGGCGGGCGGGGGACAAGTCCTGCTCAAATTAGTTTAGACTTGTTCAACTCTGACAAATACACTTCCCAACTGTAACCGTTTTACGCTCCGTCTATGTCTGTAGCGGTGATGTCTAGTTTGTCGCGCATCTGTTTTCTGTTGGCAAAATATGTTTTGGAGTAGTCTGTTTATGATGGTTTTAAAACGATGTCGGTTAGGGAGGGTAACCAAGTTTTTAGGTTATATTTTTTATTATATTATTATAAAAAAAACACAGTTAAATGTTTTACAAAAAGGGGTAAAGCGATTTTGAGAGGACTAAATAATGATCTTGTTGAATTGATAACACCGTTGTTGCAGGAAAAAGATAAAAAATTGTTACAATCGACTAGCCAACCGCAAAATGAAATAGAACAATTACAGTTTTCTACTCTAGTCTAGGAAAAACACCAATTTAACACCAAATTACCGAGACACCACATCTCACCGAATCCTTTCCGCAGACGATAACACATTCAATTTATTAACCACTATCTCACCACCGAACCCGCAGTTTGTGGGACAAAAAGTCTTAATTTCCCAACCCACTCGGATGGGGGGGGGGGCGTCTGTAGATGGGGAAAAGGAAGACCCGGAGAAAATGAAATGTCAATCGCAAATCATCATTTGGTGCCGCGGCGCTTCTTGTGGCGCGGGCGATCCTCGGAAATATGGGTTTATGGACCCTCCCCCTCTCTACCCCCTGGCCACGACAACCGACAATGTCGGTTGGGGGGGGGGGGGGGGGGTGGAAGAAGTAGGAAATGTAGGTGGCACGGCCCATTACATAGGAGTGACGCGTCTCTATTTACAAGTGTTCGGAGATGATTTAACTCCTTGATCATGCGAATGGAACTGGAAAACAAACCTATAAAACTTTGGACGATACAATTTACGGTGTTCTTGGCAGCGATGGGCCCGGACTTATCTCAACCATACAAACGTCCGAGTGACACAATTTATCCACTTGTATTTCTCCCCGAATGGCCCCCCTGCCCGCCCCCATCGCTACCCCGTCTCCGATTGAAATTGTTACGTGTATGTCGCCCTTTATTAGGTAATTTATTTTAATGCCGTCGTATCTATCCGAATATTTGCGGGTTGTGGTTGCAATGTTCTTTCATTAAATATAACCTATCATCTCCTCTCTTTTACTGCGCTATACAATATTATATTTTAATTCTCAAGGACTAGGATTCCTCGGTCTTGCAATTAAAAAAGTATAGGCCTAAAACATAAAAAAAAACCTTAACCAAATATTGAATATAATAAGTATGTGTGAATTTTCTAGCCAATTTCCAGCTAATTAAGTTATCATACTTTTTGGTTTAGCTTGGATTTTTTTTTCAGTTTAATCCGTAAGTAGTATATTACCAACATATTAATAGTACTAATTAATATTTTTGTAGTTATTAATTTACTAGAACCGAATTTAAACCTTCAAACATAACACCTCATATACACTTCCCCAAAATCCAAATGACTTTCGTGGCTGTTCAAACAGACCGACAATTTTTCACACATAGAGTTAAAGAGCATACATCGGAATGAAAAAATGCAAAGGATAAAATTCCAGGAGGAATCGCGTCGGCCCTTTGAGAGGAATTGAGGTCCGGACAAGATTATAGCTGGACAAAGCCTAATTAGATGAGGGGGTTGCGTGAGTCCGAGAGAGAGAGAGAGGGGGGGGGGGATTAGGAGGGCACATATCCTTCATACATCTGTCTGAGTGTCTGTCTGTCAGAAGGATAACAGGATAGCGGCAGGATGCGAATAATTACAGCACAAAGGCTTCACTGCCACATGGGATCTTGCGGTCAACTTGTAGGTATAGGTGAAGCAGAAGAATTGGGGATTTTGAGTGGCGTCAGTTCTATATCTACAGACAGGTGTGATTTTAATATTTTTGTTTGTTTTACAGTAAATGGAGATTTTTAATCCACTTTGTAATTGGTCTCTAACAAATACTCAGTGTTTACCTCCAAAAAGTTTTGGAACTAATTAATGAAATAGTTTTCTTATAAAACAAACACAATGCATTGTTAGGCAAAGAGAGCAATCTGAAGGTTGCATAAATTAATTGGTGGTAAAAATATTGCATTTACTCTGATATCTAAATTTTTACAACGTCATATTATCAAAAGCATGAAAAAAGAAAATTTGTAAATAGGTCAGTTTAAAATTTGTATAGAGAAAGAAAAGAAAACTCAGCGGGTGCCCAAAACCTTCCCCTCGCCCCTCTCCCTGGGAATTTAAAACACGTCATTTTCCCCTCCATCACCACTTAAGCTTTTTCACCAAACCGATCAACCCTTTTCCATTTTCCGGGTCACATTATCGGCGTTTCCAGTCTGATGAGGGGGTGGGGTGAAAAGGCCGGCCAAAGGAAGTAATTTGACATATTAGGTTTTCCAAAGTGTCGCAAGCGGGCGAGTCCATTGTGGTCTCTTTGTTTCAAAGCTTGATGGATGCTAATGAAAGAGGGGTTGTCATCTTGAATGTCACGTGACAAGGGTTCTGAATAACCCCTGGCCTTCATCAACACTCTCAAACAAAGCTCGGACCTCCCTATACCTCCCAACCTCCCTCGCCTCCGGCCTCTCCTCTCTTGCACGCTCTTGTATTTACTTTTTTCTTGACAACACAATTTATAACGCGGCATTACAATGTCCGACACCTACCCCCTCTACGGTAGCCTGTACATTCGCATTCATGTATGCTTATTACCCACATTGTAATTTGTAATGGCCGACATCGCATATTCAATTGAAATTTCACCCCCGATCCTTTTGTCCGGGTGAAATTAATTTTTAACCGAGTTTCTAATTGCTTTTGTTCCTATAACTCCTTTTCAGTTCTCGCCGTAGCCGAGGGGTTTGTATGGACTTGAGTTGGCGCCTTATTAATATTTATTAATCCGGCCTCAACTAATTTGTCAACACCGTTGTTTTCTGGGTCGGATGTGTTTGGAGATCAACTTCATTTACACTTTACATACCATACTCAAACTTCATTCTGCTGATCGACAAACACATTTGAGTAATCAAAAGTTTAAATGGATGAATAAGAAATTAAAATTGTTGGCTTTATAAAAAACTCTTAACTTAATCTGAAGGTTGTATTTGTAAAACGAATCCAATTGGCATACAAAATCTTTTACAACCGATACTCATATTTCAGACAAATTTTTATTATTAATAATAATAGTCTTAAGAATAAAATTAGTCTAATAAATAATCTTTAATTGATCAACCAAAAACTTAATATCACAATACGATATTTGGGTAAAAACTTCAAAAGTGTGTTCTCTTGAGAGTCTGCGGTACCGGAAGCCTTGGATTTTTATTCCCTAAGGACTAGTTAAATGTTAAAAATCCGTTACGCTATAATATTGGTCGAAAAAGATGAATCTTTATGCCATTTTAAAGAACATTTTAACATTAAATTTATAAAATTACGCACTAATGGAAAAATTGTCTGGCATTTTCGATAAACAATTTTGATAATACTTTGTAGTTTATTATAACCAAATTACCAGTAATATAAAACGTTTAACGACACAGGGCCCTAGATATTAAAATTTCCCATAAAAGACAACAAGATTAATCTTTTTCGACAAATATTAAGGGCATGGTGGTTGTTTCACGTTTAACATTAGTCTTGTGGGGATAAAAATCCATAAGGCGACCGGTACAGCAGAATCTTAAAGCAAAATTATACATTAAACAGGATATTTTTAAACCAGTAAAACGTTCGGAATCCCCCAAACAGTGAAAACATTTAATCCGCCAGATTGGACCACGATCGGAGTGTGAGCCGTGTCCGTGTTCCCGCTCCCTGTTCGGTCTGTCGGTCTATCGGTCATCCATCTCCGGCGCCCGTCCGTCCGCGCGTCCGTCACTTGTCACTGTCAGACAACGATCAATATAATTTTTAATTAAATGAGGCCACTATGACGTCACTAATTGGGGTGACACCTGGCCCGAACGTCACTCATATCGGTCGACCGATCGCGGTGCCTCTACTGTGCGGTCTTGGTTTGGTTGGACATCACATGTGGACCCATCATGACCCAGCATCTACAGTGTCTTGGTTTAGTTGAAAGTTACTAATAACCATCTGCGTCAATCGTGGTCCTTGTCCAAACTTAAAGGTTCTGGTTAGGTTGAAACACCTACCCCAGCAAATATCGTTTCGATAAAAACATTTTTAGTTCATGAGAAGTATGGTCCAAATTTTTATACATTATTCCAGTACGGGTATTTACTATAATGGACTAATAGAAGGGGAAACAACATCACAGAAACAAACATCCTCTCCAGATCGATTTTTCTTATGGGTTAAACTTAAAATTGGCAAAAATATTTTGTAGGCCCTAACTTATCCAATTTTCATAAACGTACGATACACATAACTAGTGTAAGTTCGGTTGCAATAAGTTTTCCTTTTTCCACTTCAGTAATTAAATTTCATTTTTGTATTCGTTAAACTCACTTTTTAGCACAATAGCAAAATTGCGAAAAACGACAAAGTGAAACGGAGGCGATATCACAGTGTTTCTATACAGGACACTAACGTCGTCCCGCTCTACGATAGCGATTGTATATTAGCGATATTGCACGGTAGCGATTGTGCGGTAGCGATCGTGCAAGTTAGCACCATTAACGACACGGGACATCCACGTTCATTAGTACCAAACAGACGGAGACGGGGCGCTGCAAGGGCGGTTTGATGCAATTATATTTCCATTAAGGAGTCCAAGTATTTATGCCCTCAGACGACTCTACGTTTCTGACCCGCTTTTCGTAATTAGGAACCTTCATTCCTAACAAATGCCCGCTTCTATACCAGACATAATTTGTTTTAAGTACTCCGCTCAGCAGATAGCTGATATTTACTCCTTTCTGAACTTTACTTAACGGTCGGGGACATTTTATGATTTTCATTGTTTTATCTCTCAGTCTCGGTCGTTTTGTGGTTTAATCTGTTTAGAAGCTCGGCTTATTTTATTAGTCTGTAGGGGAATTGGGGCATGCCGATAATGCTGGGTTTTTGTTAAGTTTGCGAATTTCATCGCTTATAATTTTTTATGCATTACTTTGTGCAAAGCGTTGATTTCCAACAAGTTATAAAACATCCAAAGGTCTCAGTTTCTGGTTGAAACTTACAGTAGTGAATAGATGTTTATGAGTGTGCCAATCATGGAAGGTAACCAGTATTGAGAGTTTTTTTTTATTGCAAGCGTCATTGTTTTATTTTAAATATTGTATTCTATGATTACAATTTCTCTCACACTTCCAATCGTGGTACGAATATGGTGTTTTAAGCTTAAAAAGTAGTAATGACGGTTTTAATTTATGTTAAGTTTTTCAATATTTTAAGATAATCATGACAATGATAGGTACAGTACCTCCGATTTTATGAGGGTGAGTAAACAAAATATTCTTTAAATGTTTAAAGTGGTAAAAACCTAATAAAAATTTCAAAGGTTTCTACTTCAGCAAATGCGGATTGCAAATTTTAAAATTCACAAATTTAACTCTAATGCAACCCACACAATGGAGCGCCAAAAAGCCAACAAATACCGGCGAAATGATGGGGACAATAGCGGCGCGACAAATCAGTGGCCGGTTTAAAGAATCAATCAGCAGCAGTGGCAGCGGCCGGTCGTGTTTTTGCGACTGATGGAAACGGACTGGACTGGACTGAGTCTGATCGCAATTAGAGCGACAAGATCGCTGATTGGCCGAGACCGAGTCCCATCAGTCACCCGGTCACCTGACCACGTGACCGGGATTGTGGAAAGGGGGGAGGGGTGGAAAAGAGGAAACTGAAGAGTACAAAACTGCAAAGGGGTAAAAATTTTAACTAATAGCCATAAATTATCACCATGTAACAAATCATATTTTTGTTGGTGTAAAAATTGCATATACACTACTAAAAAAAATCACTTTTTGGTGTCGTTGGTGCATTTTAAACCTAAAACCATAGTTTGGACCGTCCTCTTTTAAACTGTTAAAATAAGAATAAAAAAAAGAAATAAACAAATTATTGAAAGAAATTTTGCTGATATCTTTTATTAAATATTAACATGGTATAACTCAATTTTACCGTTTACCTAGTATGACTCCTACGTGCACAACACGTTAATGTTGTATAAAAATAAGAAAAAAAAACAGAATTCATAAATAAATTAAATATTTAACAGGGAAACAATGTTCAACTTTTATAAACAATTTAAGCACAAGATACATGTGCGGTATGGAGTGGGGATGAGGCACTAGGTCGGTATTAGTGCGTTACTGCTGCAAGGTTTAGTGGCTATGTGAGGTGAGAACAGTTCATAAACCAACCGAGAAATAAACCTGTCTCTCAGGCAGACCGCTCTATAGCCGAGGCCTTGCCGCTATACAGCATAGGCCTACTGCTACAGAACCTCTGTACAAGGGAAAGGCGACGAAAAATCTAGGGGGAAAAGCGAGCAGATGTATGCATATGTAGAATACAAAGAGTGTGTGTTGTTGGACGAAAGGTTTTAAAATGTTTCATGTTCCAGAGAAATAACTAAACTTTGGTTGATTTTTTAACTTTAAAGCATCAAGGCTTTGCTTTCTACTAGGAAAGAAGAGTTTAGGGTCTACAGCATAGTATGGATTACCTAGTATAATTCCTATGTGTAAAAAATACATCAACACGTTAATGTAAAAAATAAGAAAAAAACGCAGAATTGTTAAATAAATTAAATATTTATCAGTGAAACAATGTTCAACTTTTAGAAACAATTTGAGCATAAATGCATGTGCGGTTTGGAGTGTGAATGAAGAACTAGGTCGGTGTAATACAGAGGAAGTATTAAAAACAGAAAATCATTGGGGTTCATGGATGAGTTTATATTTAAATATTTCATGCCAGAAAAAATAAAGTTTAGCATAACACCTAAGAATTGCTAAACCCTGCGATTAAGTTCATTTTAACCAACAATCAAACTGATCAAAAAATATGGATAGACGTTGTAAGATAAACTCCCATCAGGTTGTATGGTTTCGGTTTATAAATTTTGATTAAACAAAAATAACATCCATGAACCCCAAGCCGAGCACTCTGACTGAATACAAATTCTCTTGAAAATAATTGAAAGCCGTCGCATCGGACGGAGCCGATAAAAAGTCGATTGGGCCACGGATAAGACGGAAACAAGAAAGAATAAACACAAACCAAGAGTTCGGCCATAATATTGTTTTGGTATTCGGCAAAGTCTGCTCCGGAGTCAATTTGATATTTGAATAAATTGAAGTCGAGCTGAGCGTCCGGTCGCATAGGAATGATCTGGAACCGGCGTCGATTCTGGCCATATCTCCCTATTATATTGTAGAGTACAAATGGGGTTAATTCCAACCCCCGCTCATCCCGGCAAGAAACGCCGAGCAGTGAGCAGTTTCTTCTTCTTAAACAATCTCGGTTTTATATTTCTTTCGCTTTAACCGAAGACTTTATATTCCCAATAAACATTTCAAAGTAGGAAACTCTTTATCTTAATTCCCCGTCTCCGAGCGCCGCCACCGTCCCCGCTGTAAGCCCGGTTATCCCGTCCTGTTCATTACTTCGGAACGTACTGCTTATAGGATCGCTTCCGTTAATCTATACTCCTACTGAATTAGAACTTTATGAAAAGTAAAGGAGAAGATACAACGACGCTGATGAGAATCTGTGTTGCTTCGAAGCGCCGACAACTTTCCAGCCTCACTCGGGTGCAACTTTTTGGAATTGGTAGGATATATATTCACCAAACGGACTTCTATGTACCCAGTTCTTTTGTTTTTGCTTATTTAGATTTGTTTTTACTTCAAATGCGATGGTAAATTCTACTCACATCAACGTGAAGTATTTCTTTACTCACCTGAAACAAAAATTTCAAAAATTACAAAATTTACAATGTACCTTGAAACAACAACATGTCTCCTATCCACACGAACACAACAAGCTGTAGGGCCTACTTTACTCAAACAGCACTTAATCATTATTTAAAGCAAAGTAAGTGTTAAAATTAGTAATCATTATATAAAAAAAAGTTTTCCGCTGGATTTTAAAACGTCATAATATACAGTGCTGAACAAATTTAAATATATTTATTAATAAAATACATAAACTATGAGAAGTAATATAACAATGCTAAATTTAAATTTATACAGGGCATTAAAGCAAAACATGACAAATTCAATAAAAAACACCCAATACTAAAAACAATTCACTAATATCCAAGGAAGATACTCTACAAATGTGTATGAGCAAGTTGGTTAATAGAGAAGTGGGGGAGGGGTAGCAAAGAGAGATGGAGGTAGTGAAATAAATCAGTCAAAGTCTGCGGCCGTAGCTAAACACCTGACACGCGGCGGCGGCGCGCCGTTCCTCATACCGGATACACGGCAGTATCCTGCGGGATTGATACGGGCGGGATATCCCGCAGGATTGATTGAAACTCTCGTCCTCCCGATACGTACGAGTCTGTTCCATCATGCGCTCTGAGTAATCGGACGAAATTGACTTGTCTCCATTTTGCAATTTATAGCCATCGGGAAGATTTTTAAAAATGATCCCGCCGCGCCGTCTGTTTCGGTTGTCAGGGCTAAATCACTGCGGTTTTGATTTACCGGGAACTGTTTCGCTTTTAAGGGCTCACCTCGCAATGATTTGTGTGTCTTTAGCGTTCTGCGTGTTCGTCATTATTAATTCCGCGATTTGTAGAGAGCGTTTTATGGAATTGAACCGGTTTTGAATTAATGCCCGGGTGAGGAATCGGTATGTGGTCAACATTCGATAAAGAAGGCAGGCTTACAGAATGGCGGTGGTATTATTAGATATGAAATTTTTATTGATTTTTATTTAGTGTTTGTAGATGTTAGATTTTATTACAGTACAGTAGTTTATAATGTTTGTGTGCACAAAACTAGAATAAGTAGGTTGTAGTCACATATTATTTTCTAACATTCTAATATGCAGTTATATTGAGCATAATTTGCAAGTCACTCCAAAGAAGCTAACAAGGAAAGGTTTATTTGCCTGTTGTTAGATGTGTTTAAAAATTAAGTATTCCTGATAGGCACTTGCAAATATTGTTGTACCTTAAGTATAGTAGCCGACCTATTTAGGCAAATATACAATGTAGATACCGTGAACTTATCATTCGTGGTGTAATATGATATATCTATAAAAATTATATTAAGATGATATTTTTAATTACCTGTCATATTATACTCAGGATTATTAGTAACGGTTTCAAACGCACAAATCACAGCCACCCAGTCCCTGGGAATTACTAGGAAACATTCAACGCTCCACGGGCCGCGACAATAGCAGCACAAAGCGAAAAAACGAAACAGGACCGAAGCCGGGAATGATCGAACCGCGGAAAACAATGCTGACAATAAAGCACTTTACGTCGAGACGACACGGCGCGTTAGCAACACCCGGCCGCCGACGTCCATTACCATTGAATGAGCCCGGACTGACTGATGTTTTAATCCGGAGAACCTGAAGAAGGTGACGGACACCGCTCCGAAACGTCGGGAAATCGGTCGGACCACAGCGTTTTTTTCTTTTTTGTATTAAGTTTCAAATCATCTCCTCTCGGACCGGAGAGGACGCGACGTTGACGGACAGGTCTTTCAAGCCGCCGCCGCCGCGACACCGGGATACGGTCCAAACTCACCGCCGCCCCCGGCTCCGGTTACTGCTTCCTCTGACGAATTGTCTCCTGTGGTTCGGCCTCGCGCGAATGTCACGGGCGGCGCAATATGTCGAGAACAAGTGAATGGCGATAGAACTCGCATAGATAAAATACAAGTTTTTTTACACGATGTCAATAAATAAATAAATAAAAAGGCCTTTATTCATATGCGTTTCTCAGTGCAATGTCTGCTTTACAGAATAACTCAATGTCACAAAAGCAAAAATATTCTTACAATGGTGTTAGGACATCCTTTAAAAAAACATCGATCTTGAAACACGGTAACAAATAGTTTTGCGTCAATGTTCTAATTAACAGTGAAAGGGAATTTCGTCGAACTCTTGTGCAACTTTTTTCAACACTTTGAAATAAAAGTTGTGAATATACGAGTAATATTTGTACAGCTCAAATATGCAGATCCAGTGTATTAGGTGGGCGCAAGTGACATTATAGAGAAAAAATCTTTTATAAATATTGTAAAATTATCACATAAAAACGGAAATGTCTCAAATCTAATGCAAGCTAATTCAGTAGTTATAAGCCAGATTATACTTCTAATTAGCGTTTATTTAATCAAGTTTCTTATGATAAACATTTTGGGATCCTTTTCTGGAAGGTAAGTTTTCTCGCAGGTATACAGTTACCTCGGAGACGGATTTCGCAATACATCTAGCAGGGAAGTCGACTCAGTGGTAACTGATCACTAAACTAACCTAAATATTACAATTTTTTCGAGGTACTTTGAAGAAAGGATACCAACGACAATTTTTACCAGAAGGCCTCTCATAATTTTTAGGACTAGAGTAATCATATAATCTACTTTAAAATCATTACATACGGATAAATGATTAGACTTTTTAAATATTTTAATACTCGGGTCATATGATCCGTGGAGGACTCGTGACACGAGTATGGTACAACACTCGTCCGTAACTCAGCGCTGCGTTACAAGCTGCACGACACCCGCGGATAAATCACCGGTGAATATATCGTCTTAATATTCGCCGGTTGATGTACGTAGTTGCAAACTCCGGGAAGGGACATGCAACCGATGCCGTGCGTGGGGACATGTGACAATCGAACATGTAACTTACCCATCTTAGTGTACCAGCTAAACACGTGAAATATCTCCTTTCACTCGCATAAATTTTCCACCGCGGAAAAGTTGTGTCGTGATTTTTAAATTTGGTTTCAACTGTCATGGAAAAGATGTAGTTTTGGGAAGTAATTATTTGGTCATGTTCGTGTACATGATGACTTCATAAATTTCGTATATTTAGTTATGATTTGGTAAAATACTTCAAAGAATTTCAGTAATTTTATTCACGTTAATTAGAATCATAAATTAAATGAAGTTTGTCTCAACAAACTTCAGGACATTTGATATTCTGCATAGTCTATCCGATCCAATAGTTTATTTTGCAAGATTTGACCAAGAGGGAGGTTTTAGAAAGTCATCCAAATGGTCATGCTACCTAATATCATGTCGATGAGTTGGTTTCAGTGGTTGTTATTATTATTCATTTTTTAAAGTCGCACAAATGGTCATGCTATCAAGTCGCATATCGATCAGTTATTTATTTGTATTTTTAATTTTTTAAAGTTGACCAATCTGTCAAAAGAAAAAATGTCAAGTAAATCAAATGGTTGGTAGCCAACCTGGAAATCCGGAATAATTATAATAAATAATCTGGAAATATATAAATACACAAGTAACTTAGATAGGCCTACTGTACTTTCTTGAAACACCGACGCATTCTATGGTGCGTATTTTAAGGTGAGTGAGACTGAAGGGTGATGAGTATGATGGATCAGATGAGGTGTACTTTTGTTATTGACAAATATAATTTGAATCATCTGCCAGAATCATAAATTAAACTCTCAATTACCAAATTCATTAATCATTAATATAATATTGCATTGTAAGTATTTCGTAGATATTAAATTATTAGTAGAAAATGATTTATTGTGGAAAGACACTTCCTACTATATAGCATGGTAGTATGCGAGAAATATAATCAGATACAAAAGATGAATTTACAAACTTAATAAGACAAAGCTTGCAAACACTTTTTACATACTCGACTCAATAAGGGAATCATCCCAGGCCCTAGTCAAGATTTCATTTGTTCAAACATGCCCCGTGAGCGGATGGATTTTCTTTCACAGTTTTCCCAGACCTCATTTTCCAAAACGACGCAGCCTGCGACCTTTCCACTCCCGACAAAGGGAGCTCCACCTCTCTGTTTATTCTTATCAAAATCATCGTCCCGAGACCGGATCGGGATTGAGTCTGGGAGTAAAAAATGTAAAACGTTTCATCGCAGCGATGGCGACAGAAAAATCTCATCGAGGAGAAAGGGTGTCGCGAAATTGGAAGCGAACAAAAGAAATCTCATTTGGAGTCGGCCGTTCGGCTATCGGCAGGTGTCGGTCGGAGCATCGGAATGCCGCATTACCCGAGTCCCGGGAGTTAGAGTCCCGTAGGAAGTTTATAGGATCAATTATCCCGGATTGCGATCCCGGTGCTGATTGTCATTCCGCAGGTCCTCCAGGACCTGTAATTGTAGCGGATAATGTCCCGGATCCTGCGAATGCTCCTCGTTTATAAATCGCGTCTTATCTCGCACCGCCCCCCAGCCCCGGCCACGGCCCCGTGACAAGATTCGGAACTCCACCTCTCCCTTACATAATTCAGGAAGCTAATTATTTCTTACCTCTTGTATCTAATGTGGATTACGGGGCTTTACAGGTTTATGGCGCGATCGTGGACGTTTTATCTCGCTGGTTTGTTTGTGGTTTTATTATGTTTTACGTGGAAAGATTGGCAAAGTGGGTTTTAGGGGTTCTTACAATAAGTGGTTATGTGGGAGAAATTTTTATAGTACAAGGAATTTCACTATTATAGATTTTTACCGAGAATATCTTCAAACTATTGGAGGGATATTGAGTAGGCCTATAGGCCTAGTGACTGGAAAAGTTCAACAATAGGATATGTTTATTAAAAATCAAGCAAAATATAATAATACATCTAAATTTCAAGAAGTAGAATGTTGTAGTCAATAGGTTAGAATTTGTAATGAGTAAGAAACATTTACATGAAAAAATTGTTTAAAAATATAATGAGCAGAGACAGGAAAATATTGAAATAAGCAGTACATTTTCAATAGTTATTTCCCTTACACAAGTCTTCTACCCAATATTGTACATACTTCAGATGAAACCGCTTGGCCATAAACCAACCGAATACCGCCCGGGTCGTGTGCTCCAATCACTCGGTCCGCGAAGTTGAATTCGCGACGCGGTTGAGCCTAACGTAATGTAAGGTTTAGTCGATACCAAGACCTGAACAGCGTCGCACGCCGCTCTCGCGACAATTTTGACAGGATTTATTAGAACTGGGGACCATAAAACGGGGCGCCCCTCCCCCCTTGCGCTACCGGGGGGGCTTTATCTACCAAAACGCCACCCGTGTGTTCGCTCCGAGATCGTTTTGACTTGCTCAGGTTCTTCAGTTGGATGTAATTAACCAGTAGTAATCAACCGTTCCTTTGAGGCTTCTTAATCCCTTCCACTTCTCCCTCCCACTCCCCCCTCCCACCCCTGCTGAGTATAAGTCCGTCAAAGTTCTTTGTTATTGTCTACCAGTTTTGTAAACTTATTTTGGGACTGGTTGATTCGTTAATACCTACTATAGATATCGCTCATTGGTCGAAATTCGACCGAATATTCAGTTGGTTTTGACCTAATTAGTGTGAATATTTTACTATCGAAAGACACGTGTTTCCTGCTTTTCTAGCATTCTTTATCACAACACTCATATAAAGATTGAATCATAGATTAAAATTGAAAATTTGAAAGCCGATGTCGTGAGAACTAAAAAAGTCAAAGAGTTTGCCACATCGAAAAAAGAATATTATACCATACTGAATTTGGTATGGTGAATATTTAAGATGGATTAATTAAAACTAAAACTTAAAGGGAAATTAATTTAAACATTATGGTTTATTTTGACTAAACAAAAATTGACCATGCTGTACATCGTGCATACAAAGAATTTATATAAATACCTTATTTTTACAAACTTGGGTATAAAAGCTTTCAAAGACTTTAAAACGAGAGAAAAATTGGGACAATGATATGTGTATATTGATTGACACCCAAAATAAATAGTTTAAATTTCTCGTGTACAAAGTAGTTTTAAAACGAAATTTTCCCAGAAACTCCTTAGTGTATCACGCTTGTAACACACCGATGGCAGTACACCGTAACACTGACGTTCTACAGAGAAGAAGAAAGGGCTTAAACCCTCCATCAGCAATAAATTTGCGATTTACTTCGTCTGAAATGCAAAACAAAAATGGCTCCGTCAGTCAATGATCAATGGCAGCTATGAATGGAGGGATCGAATTCAATTAACACGAACTGCGAGCGGGCAAAAATAAATTAATGATTAGGGCGTTTTGAGGCACAGCCCTTGAGCTCAAAGCGTCAGAAGAGCAAAGGCGCTAATTTCCTTGAGACGACTCACCCCCCTCCCACCCCACAAACACCACCTCTCGACACCCTCCTGGGCGCGCGGTTAAGGAAATTATGGAATTTAAATGGGAAAACACCATTTAATTTTTTCATGAAAAAGGGCTATGACTTAGTTTTGTTTTTGTCAATTTAAATTAAGCTCAATCAATACCACATATAGGCCTATCTATGCATGGATAACTATTTACATTATTTTTTGTCTGAAATAACACTGAGAACGTAGATTTCATCCATGTTTCGAACTTGCATATTTTAAACATTGATCTTTTGAAAATGACTCCAACGTTAAAACCCATTGTACCGATTAATCCATTGTAACCAATGTAAGGAACCCCAAGATGCTCGAAAACATTCCCCAGCATAAATTAAGAAATTACATTATCTGTATCTATATGGCTTTCTTTTGAAATTAGGCCTATTTTAAATATTTTTAACTTTGTTTTTTTATTAGACAAAACTCTAAGTTTTATCATAAATATGTTTATAATACAACTGATTGCGTTTTTTAAATAAATCAATGCGCCATTTTTAAGGGCTCCGACAACGACAGGTTCCTTTTAATTCAGGTTGAAAAAATCTAAATATTTTAAACCATCGAAATTATTATACTGATCGAGTTCGCTACTGTACTTCGTTGATTGTCAATAACTTTCATGTGAAACAATGAATTATTGATAACAATGAAAGTTATTGGCAATTTTATAATGGAAAATTTTATAATGGACATTCCTCTAAATCTTTCCTGACTATAAACCTAGTACTCTATATCCAAACTTCCCTACTCGAGAAAGAGAAAGAGAGATGACTGATTAACGTTGAGAAACAGGACCCAGAGTGGATAATGGGTAGGCCTTCTGTCCGTCAAGTGGTTACTGGGATGATTGATTCTTGCACGGCGGTATAATTAAATTAAGGGGAGAGTGTGAGTGAGGCGGCGCCCCGCAGGGCTCCACGGGGCGCTGTGGGGGCGCCACCTATAGACACCTGCACTGTGCACACTCCTACGGCGGCTACAGTGGGTGGCGCTACATCGGCTACCAGCTACTGGGCTACTGTAGCTACAACATGTAACGTCTTGTACGACAGCGGAAAAACAGTTGTTTAAGTCAACTGCACATAGGGTACGTTATGTTATACGTGTGGGGTTAAATGCACAAAAAGAAAAGATGGTTGTGTAAGGAAAATTGGTATTTTCTTTAAATGTTGGAAAACGCGATGTTGTAGGAAATTTTACTGGAGCATGAATGAATATAATACACCATAAAGCGCATTAAAATGAAATGCGTGTTTAAAAAAATAGAAAACATATTGAAGCTTATATTATACGTTGAATCCATTTTGCTGTTGACCATCAAACAATATGCAGTAGGCCTACATTTCAATACCTTAAATGCAATCGGCGTTCAACACAGCATGAGATTGACTATAATAAAAATGAAATTAAAATAATAATTTTATAAAAAGAAACACTTGCAACAAAAACAAAGACGTAGACGAAGTACATTATTGTGAGGCTGGTCGGGGCGGGGAGGGGGTCCAATGTTTATTCCCCAGGAAAGTAATGAACGCTGAAAGGTCGTGGTAATGGAAGTACACCCCCCCCCCCCCGGAATGGGCACTACCCACCTGGGTCGTGTAAACCCTGGCCGACGGCATTAGCCGGTCCGGGACGGTGAACGGCGTCGGGACGAGAGGCGTCGGGACGGAACTGCGGCAGTTTGCGGGTCCACCCTTCAATCCCATCCAAGAAGGGGCGATAATCACTAAACGAAAAACTTCCCAACCCCGTCTGCTAGTGACCAGTTAAATATTCATGCGACTTTCTGGACCGAATTTGATTGGATTGTCTCCGCTGCTTCCTTGTTCCTCGTGAAATGGGAATGTCGTTTCTTTCTGGCGATGCGATTGTTTCCGATGGTAGTTTTTTGTCCGAATTGGATTTAAAAAGGTTCCAGCTGGACAAGTTTCGCTCGTTTTACTGTGGAGGGTTGTTTCTGTTCGGCATCAGTTGTGTAGTAAACAGTTTGCCGACAGTCAAGTTGAACTAAAGAAAAAACTTCTTGTGTAAATTTTGTGTTTTATGATGTTATTTCATGTTGGCAAATAATCTTACTCATAATGGTTCGTCCATGTTGTTTTATAATGTTTCCATCATAAAGCAAACTTTTATGAATTAATTTGATAAAACTGCAGGACATCTAAAAATAAATAAAATAACTACTGTATACATTAATATTTTTAACTATTTTGTTAGAGAAGTGTTTATTTTATATGCAAAAGTAATTATAGCCCGAGCGCAATTTTGAATAACAAAGAATACCCTTGATAAAACCTAATTAAACATAAATAACCTCCCACTATTTGACGAACTAAACAATTAATTAAAAGCTGAAAGAGTAACTAAAAACAACGTAATTTATGACAAACAACACTAGAACGAACGTTGTCGACGATAAATAGACGCAAAACTAACAAACAAAACGGCAAATAGTGAAAAACAAACTGACCAGTCGGAACAAAGGAAAACAATACGTTATAAAATAAACATAACACAAGCCTTGGTGGCGCGACTATTACTAGTTAAAAACAGTTGGAATGGCGGAGATGCGACCGGGGCAAAGTACACAGGTGACACCGAACTGTCGCACAGTGGTAGTGGTGTGCTGGTAGCTGCTGTAATGGGGCGTTTGAAAGGGAGACTAGACATTTCCTCTAAGTCCTGTCCAGGGATAAAAGTCAATTGGGGGAAAGCCAGGACCGGCTTAAGGTTGGAGATAAAAGAAAGTAACGCCCGCGTTCGGCCTAACGGTAACTGCCGCCCTGGAACACTAACAATTACACATTCGGTAGATGTAGTTTAATTAAAGGAATCGTTATTTGTCGAGGAATTGATGGGGCGAACGTGGGGCCAAAGAGTTGGTTATAGATGTACGGACTACTAGATTATGTTTTGTCGTCTTTATAATCCTTCCTGATAAAAAAAGTTAAGTGTCATATTTTAAGAGATTGAAAAAAGGATAAAAATTAAAAGATTAAAATGTATTGGTATGAACTGGATTTTTCAGAGCCAAAATTTTCAATTCAACTTTCAAAAAGGCAAAAAGAGAGTGTTAACTTCAGTGCGAAAATCTTTTAATGAACTCTGGAATATTTTGTTTTAAAACAAAGACTTTTAGCCCTGAACATATACACACTTCGTAATAAAGTCACATCTACAAAGCATTTTCCTAGTAAACGTTCATCCACATCCAATAATATTTTTTATCAAAAGCTTGATCCAATCAAAATATTTCCAATTACTCCAAACCGTATCCAATATTTCTCGGGGAGATTGGAATTAAACAGTTTGTCTGCGACCAAACAATTATGGCTGTAGGTAATGCAGTGGCCACTATATCACTCAATCCACCCGGCTACATTGTTTTATTGTAATTGCATCCATTCATTAAGGGACGAATTAAAACTATACTCCCCTCTCGCCCGGTCCCAAAACGCCGGCCTGCGGGCGAGCGATCGATGCAGCGGGGGCGATAGTGCAAAAAGTAATCCCGACCGAATTGAAATAACAATATCCGGCCAAAAAATGAACAACCGGAATAAATAAATTAATTTGATGCCCAGTGGGTCGCGAAATTTGACGATAGCCGTGATAAAATAAATGGAGGTAAAATGAGTCATAATGAGCCTGATGAATTTGCTCATTTGAAAAGTTATGATATCGATAAACACTTTCATTATTTTACTGTACCCGATTTATTGCGTTATTTTAATTGGATACATCGGCACTTTGCAGGGATAATTTGGTGTGAGGCCATTGTTAAATTGTTCCGATTACTTCGGTCGGAATTAATCTATTGAAAATATTAGATTTGCACTTTTTCATTGCTATATTTGATATATGACATCAGCCACGTTATTTAAGGAAAATTCTTACCTAGACCTTTGTACAGAACTTACTAGGAAAAATTCTTCTGATTTAACCTCATGAAGATAGAACTACATGGAAGAAAAGGGGTTTACTGGTATAACGAGGGTAAAAGATAAATTGATCGAAATTGAACCTTCAATTCATATCAAGACGATTTCCTATTGATATCCATTACCATGAACCAAACAAACATAACATGAACCATAAATCGAAATTGTAATGCAAAATGGATTAATTTACATTTTTTCTTTCCAAACAAATCCCAGTTTCGCACTCTCCTGGACAAAAACCTTATCGTAACCACCTCATTTAATTAATATTTCCCGCCAAACTTCCCGTGATTCCACCCACTACTCACTGTCGCCGCCAAGCTACCGTAGGTAAGTCCAGCCTCTTCCACCGCCTCCCGAGATGGTAGATACAGCACGCGTGTTGGAAGCTTTAATGACGGTGGTTACGGCTCAGTTGTATTCATATTTTATTACTCTATGATCGCAGGATGTAGCGGCGGACGGCTGTTATGTCGACCAATCATATGTAATTATTGAACAGCTGATGGATATAATCTGATGAGCATTAACCTAAACCTGACCGCTGGAGAGCGCTGAGGTGCACCTATTATCTGAGCGGTTAATGGGATAGTCTTCCGCGTGGGGTGGAGACGCCGCGCGATCCAGTCGTGTCTTATGAGTCCGTGCACTGCAATAGTTTTGGTTTCTGTAAGCCAGAAATTTTACACTAAAACTAGTAAAAACTCATACTACTTTAGTCGTAAACTATTCACTCAAATTATTCTTTGCATATTATTACATATTACAGAACAAAAAATAATGTGTGCATTTTACACAGGTATGTTCTTTTATAAATCCTAATTTTATCAACTGTTGAGAAAGCGCATATAAACAATTAATTATAAACTAAACAACTGATACCCACATAAATCTGATGACGAGCAAAAACCGAAACGAAACGAAAAAGAGGAAACCAATTGGCGGGAAAAGAATCACTTCCAGCTCATCCGGCCCGGAGGACCAGAGTGACGCTGGACAAAATACAAAATGATTTAATTAACAATACACCGGACAGTCCATCGCCGCAATGGCAACAATGCCGTGTTTAGACGGTTTTTACAGCGCTTTTATTCGACGTGATAGATTGGTCGGTTATTAAATTTATTGGCCGGTTGGACTTGATTAATTGATCTCGCGTCAACAAGTGGCCGTCCGTCGAGTGTTGCTTTGTAAATAAACCGGATCGGCTCTTTGGGGGAGGATCGCCGCGGATTTACATTTTGCGGGTTTAAGCTGGTTGAGGGATTCCCTGAAGAATTTTTTCACCAACCGAACAACAATAGACTATATTATAACAATTAATTAGATCGTGTTTTAAAATTTCAGCCGAAATAACCAGTAAAATTATCTTACCAGTTAAAAGCTCTCCCAAGGCCGTTTTCCACCCCCTCGTTTTTCTCTTATTATATAAAGAATACCCCCAAAATTTACAGCATTCTTTGTATTTAATAACCCAATACTTTGTATTTATTTTATACAAGCAATGTTCATTCCTCGGTAAACTAAGCAAGTGCATTTCAGTTAGAAGGGTAAACTATGGAAAACCAGAGCTCGTAATACTGTAAGTATTTTGTCTATAGCCCGTAAGTATATTTTCCTATTAAAACAATACAACGGTTTTAGCGACGGTAATTTTTCGCAGACATTAAGTTCGTCCTTAATGAAAAACAGTTATTGACCAATTTGCATCACAATCTTAATAGTTTACTTCTTAAAATTGTCATTCAATATGATAATCAAATGACTCAAGAACATAATTGTAAGTAAAATAAGAAGAGTAACAAAAACGTTTAAAATAACGCCATTCGCAGTCTACAAACATGTCAAGCCAACTCGCACATACAGTGCGTAAACGCGACAGTCGAATAAACTGTCTCCGATCAATAACGGAGCGGTCAGTCGGGAGACGGACGAGACACTCGTCATGCGAACACGATAATTAAAGTTGGCCAATCCGCTGCACGCTGCTTCACTCCACGAGGAGCGATCCATTATTCAGGGGAGCGCGCCGCTCAATCATCCACTAATCAAACGTCAGATCTAAGAAGGACATTTCACCTGTCAAGCGTCGCCGTGGCCGCCGCCGGTCGCCGTTGCTATGACAACGCGTTATAATGGTGACCTTATTGCGGCAATACGTCTCTATCAATCAACCAGTATTGATCCACCGTCGAGCGGTCCGAGTGTCAACTGGAACTGGGGAAACGAAAAGGCGCTATGATTTCTGGCTGCCATCCGAGTGTCGACTGGAACTGAGGAAACGAAAAGGCGCTATGATTTCTGACTGCTCTCCGAAGAAACGAAGCGATGCGACGATTTCTGACTGCGGTCCGAGTGTCTACTGGAACTGAGGAAATGAAAAGTCGCGATGATTTCTGACTGTGGTCCGAGTGTCAACTGGAACTGGGGAAACGAAAGGGCGCTACGATTTCTGACCGCTCTCCGAGGAAACGAAGCGACGACGTGACTATTTCTGACTGTCGTCCGAGTGTCAACTGGAACTGGGGAAACGAAACGATGCAACAGTTGATGAAGAACGTATACAAATTTGCTGTAGTCTTGGATTGATCCTGAGCTATTTCTTTAGGGAAAATGCGATTTGGGAGGTTTTGGAACTTGCTTTTGCTGGTTGGACGAGGTTTCAGATATTTGAGGTTTATAAAATAGTTCTTCCATTGAAATTTCAGGTGGTTTTCTAACTAAAAATAATAAAAGAAACCTTGGTTAACTGTCCTTTTATCCTGATAATAAATCTTACAAAATATATATTACTTGTAATTAGGAATGTTTTTAGGTAGAAAGTTTTTGCAACCTTACTTTCAACATTTTAACGTAAAATTTTTTTCACTTTTCTTAAATTAAATAAATAAAGATTTTTTTTTAAAGTTTTTACAATACTTCTGATTTTATTTTATTGATACAGTAATAGGTTTTTAACGTTATAAATCCTAATCAAAACAGATATTTATCCTCTAGGTGTTA
>CM061534.1:142309601-142353171 GCA_030545055.2 Neoaliturus tenellus
AAAAAAGCATTTTTTCACTAGGCTTCTTAGTGCACTGTCTTTATTTAGCCTACTATAAAGAATTAATACAAGTTTACCGAGAAAATGCTCGTTAGCGAGCGAGGTACTTTATCTAAAACAGGAAAACAATTTTAATAAATTAATAATTTTTGGACACAGTCGTTGCATGAACTGTCAACTACAAAACTAAACAAACCAAGGATGAGGAACACAATACCCAAGCTAGACTCGTGTCAGCTGGCGCTTCATATTGGCGGGGTCCTCGGTTGATTTACTCGCTACACTGGACGACGTTATTGTCCAGCCAATATCCGTCGCGACGTCACGTGACCACATGTGACGTCACACGTGGGTCACGTGACGGGTGACGTCACGGCGTAGCGACGCCCGCGGCGCGGTGCTCCGGCCGACGTAATGAGAAAAACCAACCTTGTCATGTCCGCATTAACATAAAACATCGTTACGACTTGTCAGGCGGTTGTGACGCGTGTTTTGTCTCTCTTTCCTTTTTATGAATTTCATCCCCTTTGGTTTATTGCAGAGAAAGTGTAATTGTACGACTTAATTCGTGATTATGTGGGGTTTTACCTGTTAATTCATTTAAAATTACGTCAAAACAGAAAGGTTTTCATTTTTTAATTTCTTGAACACTTATAAATATTGTAATTTTGAAAACCATTTCGCGAGACGCACTCATAAAGAGGTTTACAATTAGTTTCTCGGAAAAGATTATAATTTTAAAGAAATTTTGCCAGTAGGCCTATTAACACCATTGGTGAATTTTTTAGTGTTTACTGTTAAATGATAAATCATTGCCTAGATGGACGAAATGAAAGTGTAATGTAAATGTAAAACAAACTTTTTACAAATTTTAACATTTCGATGTTGCTAAATAAAATAATAAATTATACATATTACATTTGAACTTGTTTTACGTTTTTACCATGTTATTTACCAAAATTCATAATCCATCTAAGAAAGTCTAAAAAGGTAAAAAGGATAATACGATCCAAACCGAACAATAAAAGCCAGCAACTATCCGATACCACTCCAAGCCGACAAAGAGAGGCAAACAAGCCCATATCAATAAAAGCAATATTTCACCAACACGAAGAAACATCACGGGCCATAGAGTTGAGGGAAATCGCACAGCGAGACCGATAAAAGGCGGTAACTCAACGTATCGAATCGCGGGATACTGGACGTTGACTAAAATATTCATAAAATGTTATGAATCCAATCCGAGTATATGGCAGGTCAATGATGGCTACGTCATCAATAGACGACGCGAGACGTGGCCGAGACGTCTATTGGGCGTTTGGGAAATCTCCCCTTTTTAGTGTCGGGTTGAATGGTCCACGGGGTGGGGCTGCGGGGCTATACTCTAGTACTCTGTATTTGCTTCTCGTCGATATCCACCCCTTCCTCGCCCTCTCCGCTTTGTTAACATTTGACCAACTTGTTTTGTTAACCCTGCCCTCCCGTCTTGCTAGTTTCTTCTCTCATTACCTTCGTCGACTGAGGGCCGTGTTAAATATACATGTCTGCACTCGCTTGTCGGCAGGATAGCCGGGTTTGATTAAGAAAGTTGATTTTGTATTTTGGTACCTCCGCTGCGTCTTATTGTGTTAGAAGAGAGTTGTTCTTGGAGGGAAAAACATGGGAGGGGAAATTATGTACTTTCACGTAAAATAATTTGTGTAGTAACACTTTACCCCTCAGCTTCGACATTGTTCATATAATATTTTCTTTGTACAAAAGAGTATTCGGACAATGTATTTTGTAGTCCAAACAAATTATTTTTACTACATATGAAATTTTTAATAAGAATGAATGGAACTGAAATATTTTTCTTTTCTTTTTGTTACCACACGATATTTTGGTCGTTCGTGTCTTCTTGTGGACCAATCTAATCTTATCAGATAAATTGACATATTATTTTCATCTGACTTTTTAAGAACACAAGCCATACTTAACACCCGTATTCGAGCAGTTAAAACGCCCACAGTACCGCGGCATATATTTAAATAATATTCTGTTAGCGCCTTTTACGCCTTCGCTACACGACGGCCCGGGGGCGATGTTATTGAGAACTCGGACCGGGTGATCGGACGCCGTAAAACACCCGATAGAATCTCGACAATCCGCGTCTCCGCTGCTCGAGTAATTACGCGATAATAATCGAGAAATCCGACCACATTTCATAACTCCGGTAGTTATTATAGCACTCGATCATCCTCAACGAGCGCGATGGACGATAGACTCCCGGACTGTGGAGCGACGGGGACGTGCCGCTACCAGACCGTCGTGGTCGTAACCGTAAACAAGCCGGTCAGATAAACCTGACTAATGGGTGGTCCCCAGGGATCTTCCAACCGGCCGATTTTGTTTACAATCAATAAACGAGATCTACTTCACAGTGCTGGCAAGTGAGATAAGTCTTATTGCCAATTATTAGGTAATAAATCACATTTTATTAGCATTTCAATATGTATTAGTTACTGATCTTAATTTTTATTGAACTTATACAAATATTTAAACAATTCTCGTTCCCTCCCAGCTGTAATCCTAGTTGGACTCTTCAGCTCCTCGACCCACCTCTAATACATGTCCCTTGTCAGCGAGGCTACTATATTAAGTCGTCAGCCAATAAAAAGAGTGAAGCACCTCGAAAAGCTTCTATCGGCCGGACAAAACGCCACCGGCGGATAAGATAGCGCGGCGGCGCGGCGCGGCGGCCCATCACTTATCTGATACCGCGACTAGAGCGGGACCGGGCCTATAAACCCGGCTGGCTCTTCCCTCAAATCATTAGCGCCATTTCATTACCCGACATCCGATTTATTCACACGCCGCGGCGCCGGGCTGAAAAAAGCTCATTCTTCCAGCGTCGCATCGCAATGCAGTGCAATTAGAAAAGCCGAGTTTATAATCGTGTTAGAAGTGAGGATTTACATGGTTCTGGACGGCGAAGCCCGCGATACTCCGGCGGTGAAACGGAGTTGATCGTTAACTGTGTGAAATAGTGAGTGGGAGGGTTGGTTATGGAGGGCTGAGGTGAACTATGCGGTGAAGCTTCGGAGTCCGAAGGTTGTCGTCAACATACACTATGGACTTGCCTCAGCGCTGTCGGCAAGTATTTTTGACGAGTTGTTACCACGAAATTAAGGTAGACTATATATAAACAATATTTAGTGTAATATTACACATTTATGAGAAGAAAAAAATATGTTCCCTATAAGGCCTAATACGTCCGTTTAGGAATTCCATATCCCTGATAAAACTATTTAAAATTTAGAGTTCAAATTTATTACTTTTTTGTAACTTATTCATTTTTAACTCTATATTTATCTGTTTTTCGAAAAATGTAGCCATGCAAGTAAAGGCAATTTCATTTCTGTAGACAATAAGGCACTGATAAAGAGTTTTGATACCAATTTTCGTTCCCAGTTGCCCAAGGAGATGGATCATTTACACATCTCTAAGTTCCAACCATGCCACAACCCTAGGAAAAATAAAATTCGCAGGAAAAATCCCACTAGTAAAAATCTTAAATTAGACCTACATTTTATTTTTTTTTATCAGTTTTCCCCCAAAAACCCCAGTATTTTTTCTGAAGTGACGTTGGGCCCGTTCATCCCGCAGTCCAATTACAATAATTCCCGCGATTAACATTGATTAGGCCTGTTTCCCGCGAGCCTGTTAAGCGGGGTAATAAACGGGTAGTTACACGGGGTAATGTCGGTAGCACTGATGCAGGGCTGCCATAAGATGGGGTCTACAGCATGCAAGTGGGCTAATTAAAGTGGGAATTTATATATTTAGCAGTGGCAACACTGGGCGCCATGACAGTGCCATAACATTTCCCGCACATAAGATAATACAATTACTGCAGCACTCTCCGGACATCTTTATACCCCTTTTCTTTCTTCTTTCTAATCTAATTTACCATTACGTTCCCTCCGCCTGTATAATTTGATAGATAAATTCCGGCTCAACGGGATTAAAACTTTTCCCGTCTTTGTTGCCCAGAAATGAAGGCGCGCCCGGGCTTTTCTTTGATATGTGTGACACGATACGCCCGCCGACTTTAAATGTCCGACTTTGTTGTTTATTTTGCGTTCTACTCTGTTGCTTTTTTTAAGTTTTCCTCCCTTAATTACTGTTTGTTTTTTCTGACGCTCTTTATGATTTTGGCTGCCATGTTGAAATGCGACACACTAGGGCTTTTGAAAACAAACTTCGTGTTGTATCTAATTTCTTTTCTTGATTATTGTCCAGAACGTAGTACAATATCATGCATCTTTATTGTTTTATTTAATTTATCAATTTATTTTTCTTATGTTGGGTTTAAAATGTAAACATAATGGTAACTGTAGCTAGTAGGCCTTATCATGATGAATGATTCCATGCACATAAGTAATTGAACTACTTTGAATTGCTCTCGGGTGAATTATTTGGAGTTTTCTTGAATATGTTCCACAACGCTCTGCTTAAATGAAAAACACAATATACATTTATGACCGTCATTCAATAATAAATACAATATTTGTATACGCAGACTCGCCATCAAAATAATTCAATAAAACCAGTAAACAATGCTTTAATATTTAATTTTCAGATTTTTAATGATCTATGTATATTTTATAGTTTGTTAATTAATAATGGATGTTCAATAATGTTTACAAAACCTGACGCAACCCTTTCCTAAAAAGTAACAAACGTTTTTATATCCACTCCAGTTCAACAGCAGCCCTGCATTTGCAGTGCTGACCGACCCATTCGACAGTGATAACACATGTCGGCTGTGCTGGGCTATACAATTAGCGGAAAAGTGCGGAAACAAACGGGGACACGTCACGCGAGCCTTGGGCATTTATGGGGTCGCCGAGTGACGTATGGTGGTATTATGGTGAGTTATGGCTACAGCGACACCATACCGCACCATACTGACCGTGATGGTACCGGGCCAGGCGAAGCCTATGCGGGATCAGTTTATCATGCCTTGTTTATGTCTGGTCTTATCAGTGTTGATGTACGCCTAGTATAGATCCTTTTCAGTTGTGAATTATATCCATGTTTAAAGTTCAATCTTAGAAAGAATCAACTGGTACAAAAATCGATTTCATTTAAATTTTTCAAAGGAACCATTCTTTAGTGTATAGCGTTTTACGTTTCTTAAAATTATAGGTGGGTAAAATCAAAGATTTCTGATTTCCCAAACTGCAAGTCTTCTTGGACAAAAATAATTTGTTTTTTATTTTTTTCCAGGTAAGTCAAAAGTAGCTGATTTGCTGTTTCGACAATATTGTGAGTATTGACAAATTTTAAGTGAATATATTTTCTGTCTTGAGTCCTAAACTTAATTTATCTATTTATTAATAACATTGGAATTATGACAGTTTCCTATCAGATCACGTGGTAAATTAAAATTAACTATTAAAAATATATACAATGTTCAGAGTCTCTGAACATGAAGTGATCTAGAATTTCGTCACGCAAAGCAAATAAAAACGGCTCCACAGATATAATTAACCTCCCCTGCTCTGGAGCAGCCGTTGAATATTTAAAGGAATAATTAATAAAATCCTTTGTCCGAGTAAGCAGCAGCTAACCGAGTTATCTGAGAAAATTAAAGCTGCGACCCGTCCGATAATCGAATCAGACGAAGAGCCCAGAGGAATCGGAGAATCGGTGAGAATCGGAGAATCGGAGTCATCTGCGCCCAACAGCGGCGGCGGCGGTGGAGGAGCGACGGCCGCGCGCATACAAATGGTCGGTAAGCAGCGACACAATTACTAAATAAGTTTAAGCCGGTCGTAGATTCGAGAGGGCTGTGATCGCGTCACGTGACCCTATAGGCGGCGGTAAATAACAAGGGAGGAATTAATGCAGGGCAGAACCCGCGGTCGATAGACGAGAGTGGAGTGAAGGGTTGAGAGACTCGGAGGAAGCTGAAGTGGGAGAGGGCGTCAAGAGAGGCGCACATGCGAAGGCGACGAGGTTAACAACTTTTAACTGAAATTTTGTATTATTAGTCATTAATTATTTACCGTGACTATGAATTAGCTAAAGGTGTTGCTTAGTAAAAACTGTGCTTGATTACACCACGAATGGGATAATACAAACGTATTCTGTACTATAGATTAAGTCGTTGAAAGGAAAATCTCTGCAAACAACCTTTTTGAAATGTTCATACGTTCTATATGGTGTAAGAGGAAGTGTCGCAACTGGTTCAGGAATTAGCTTAAAGACATATATGTTCGCAGGCACCAGAGGCATTCATTGGTTAAACTTCATAATACACACCTCCCCTTCAAAATCGTTGAGAAGGGGGTCGCAACGCAACCATTCCTTCATTTTACGATATATAGCGAGAGGGGTTTGTATTTGAAAAACTAAATTCGTACCTCGAGATTATAAAACTATTCTATAATGAATATAAACTATCAATCACATGTATATCGTATTGATGTAGCTCTGTATTTTAAAAAAAATATGTGTGAAATTAAGGCACATATTAAAGGGAAATCAATATTTCAGGTATTGAAGTTAAAAGTGGGAAAGTTATTGTGGGAAATTATTTGAAATACTGGTAAAATGTGTTTTTTAGGAAAATTAACACACAGACAAAGTGCGTAATCCTTTTCTTTACTAGTGAAATTTTATGATGTGTTAACGATTAAAACAGTTAAAAAAATTTAACCCCTTCAATCACCTTTGAGCAGTTAGCTCACGAAACCCTTACCTCCCTTGTCTTGTCACTCTCTTCCCATCACAACGGGAGCGGATCCTCCGTACCCTCTCCTGCAGATCCCGCAGGACCATAAACATCCTGAGGGAGGGGGAACGTTCATCCCCCCCCCCCAAGTCTGCACCCGCATCGACCGGTGTATGCAGACTCGTCGGAATTGTAGGGATAAGCAAGCACATAAAAGTTTACAGCACCCTTTCGAATTGGCCGTCTATAACAACAACTTCCCCCGTCCCTTAATCATCCGGCATCACGTCTCGTCCCGTCTAATATCGCACATCTCTTTTACGGCCGTCCCGCTAACGCGTCCCATTCCGTCCATGTCTTTCCCCTTTATCTTGCCGGGTTACTGCCTAAAACGCCGGGCGGGGGCGGGGGCACTTTCATGTATAACTTAGTTTCCGCTTTTAGGCGATAGGATGGAATTGTTCGTTGACGATTTTATGTTACGTCTACTTTCCGGAGTTCTCCATTAATAGGGAGGGTTTATTGTGATAAGTTTCGGCTTTGGCGGGGAATATTTTGTTAATTACGTAGTATGGTATACTCTTTGTATGCGTAACCTAACTATGTTAAGAAAACGATAATTTAACGCAAAATATTTAAAAATACTATTGACACAACTCTTCCTAAAAAGATTTGCTATTTATGAAGGTAACTTTTCTTGTCGATTCAGTTACCTTTAAGAACGGATCCCATTTTCAAAAAACTTTTACAAGGAGTCTTTGAATCAACCATTTGGAAGTACATAGTAAGTCATTAAAATAATAAAATAACTTTATTATTAGGTACTTGAGTTTCCATGTCACTTTGAGCTAAAAACCAGAGGTAATATTACCTTGTTGAAGTCTTCGTGATTTTGTTAAATCCTTGATTTTACGCGTTTCGGCACGTTATTGTGCCATCTTCAGAAATGCCTATACCAAGACTAAAACCTCTTCTTGAACGATGTTTGAGTCTTTTTGTTTGAGATGGATCCATGTCCCCTAGCAATTGTGCAAGCACAGAAAACATTAAAAATCATTCACTTAGATCAAACCATTTCAATCGTAGGCTACTGATATTTGCGTTAGTACTACAGCCTACAGCATGTTGGTTGTTTCGTTGTTTGGCAATTCAGAAAAGTTTTTTTTCTTGTTTCCTTAACATTTTAAGCTACAGAAATGTTCCATAAGCTCAGTAACTGTCAACCTGTGCGCCATTTTTTCGCACGTTGTGTATCCATTAAAAAAAATTAATGTCTTCGTCTTTCCAATTTTTACGAATTTGTAATTTTTACTTGAAAATTTTCATAATTTCAAAAACGCAATATTTATAACGTTTTGGAATATATTTTTGCCCAGAGTTTTAAACTTGTTAAGAAACGTCGGCATTTGTTTCCCCGAGGCCGAAACAGCGAAGGGCAGTCAGTGACAGCGGCAGCTCGGTATTCGCTCAGTATTGCCTCACAGTGGACGTTGGTATTCGCTGAATATGCAATGAACTCAAGACTCCGACTTCTTCAGCCTCCCCCGCCGGAGGATATTGCGGCTGGACAGGAAATGAACTTCGTATCAATCCGCCAGTCCGGCCGTCGTTCGCTCTTCGCGCCGTGTGTTAGTGTCGAACTGGCGGGGGAGGGTGGCTGTATATTTCCCCGCTCGTTTAAAGGATTTGTATCGACAGCCGAGACGCTGCTCGCAGCATTTAAGGTGGTTTAGGGCCCGAGAATTCCTTACAAGAAAAGGGTTTTCTTCAAGGCGATTTATGTTAGTCACTAATGCCACGGCAAGCCGGGAATTGATGTCTGCATTTTTGACTCGAAGGTGGTAAAGTTTGTGGGTTTGTGGTCGGATGGTTTTCAATCTACATTCTTTATCTGTGTTTGCTATTATATTTTACAGCAAATAGAAAAGTGCAAACCTATGTGCTTTTATAAGTAACACAAACAATCTTGATAATAATTTAATTATAGTTATAATAAAGTTAATATAGATAGTTTTATATCGATTTCAGCAATCTAGCATAACCTGTTGATAAATTAGTAGATAGGGTATAAAAATGTAGGCGAATAAAATAATTGAGGTTAAAACAATACATTATATAGATTACATAGACATTATATAGATAATTAATCTAAAATACCGATGAGTATACATACATTTTCCACAATAATGTGGTACGTAACATAATTTTTTTCAAAACTATCTTGAAACAGCTTTTTTCAATTTTGACATTTCATTTATTGTCTTTAACGCAATTTATACGAAATACCTCATTATATAGTACGTTATTAATGTTGTATTTCATTCGCCTTTGAATCTGAAGGTTGCCGGATCGAACGTTTAATTGTTTAATAGTGTTTTAATAATTCAAAACTGGACCTAGCTATCTTTGTTCATTGGACCATTATTGATCCTGACAAATTAATCAGCTGGTCATTGTCAGTAACAAAGCTGCGCCTCATCTGATCCATCACATCGCAGTCCTATTCAACCAGATGTGAAAAGTAAGTATCCAAGTTATAGTAGGCCTACAAACATTCGTGCTCAAATTAAAAACTAATGAAATTTAAAGTTTATCTTCGATGATTCGCTATCCACCCCCTTCCCCCTCCCCCCATCACCCGTAGTAACCCCACCCCCTGTAATGTAGGGTGCCACTGTCTGGTAGTTGTGATGTTCCGTGAGTTGCAGAGTTTGACGCGGGTCAGCGCCGCACCGCCGAGGCCGTTACTCATAATTATCCAAAGAAGATCCGTACACATTAACATTACCCTAATTGAAACATTCATCCACATTACGCGCATAACTTGGCTTTTAGCGACTTCGAGGATCCTTAGGTGATATCAATTATAATTACGACGCGTATATCTTAATGTGGGAGCAATTTATGCGACCCCCGTCGGACCATCCGTTCTCATGACGCCGCCCCCGGCCCCTGCCCGGCTGCTGAGTCGAGTTTTGCCTCCGAATTAATCTTCGCCAGTCGCAAGTGAGTGGTCAGCACTACGCGGAACGCTCTCCTAAATCTCACTTGGTTTATGGATTAATTAAATCTCAAAATGGCCTTCTCTATATGATATTTGAATAATGGGGGTAAAGCGTCTTTCGACGTGCAATGCTGACCGGCGGGCCCTAGGAAGGGTAGATAATTGTGTCCGAGGGTGCGTGTACTTGGTTTTACAATTTGAAAGATTCTACAGGAATTATTATAAGCCCAAGTGGTATAAGAAACCGTTTTTGGATGTATATATTTAACAAGATAAATTTATTAATAATCCTTATATCCTTATAGCGTCCTCATCGCTGTTCCTCACAACATAAATTGTGTTGATATTCCAATAACTACCCCCATAGAAGCCATTTTTCTCTCGGTCAATCTTTCTTCTGGTTTGAAAATGCTTCTTGGTGTGGTCTACATCCCACCCAGCGCGCCAGCTGCTATATACAGATATTTTGCCGAAACCGTTGAAGAGATAGTTGGGCTGCATGGTTTCCGACATATTCATCTTCTGGGTGACTTCAACCTTCCTGAAGTCGACTGGTCCTCCGGGAATCTTCGGCCAAAAAGTGAGTCCTCACTGACTTTACAAAATATGACAAGTATGTTCAGCCTCACTCAGTTAAACAGTGTTCAGAATGATAATGGAGTCACACTTGATTTAATTTTTTCTACCTCCCATGACACTGTAGTATGTCGTGGTCTTGACACCCTGCTGCCCGAAGAGGGCCATCATCCCTCGCTTACCTTCAGTATTTGTTTGCCAATCCGACTTCGACATAATGTTGCCTACTGCATCAATGTAAAGCGCTGCGACTGCGATAAGGTGCTCTCTGATCTCCAGGATACAGACCTAACTAACGTAATAGCTAGTGATGATATCAACTCCTCCTTCAATGGTCTAATCAATACTATCTCTGATAGCGTGCAGCGTAACTCTCCCAAGTCCAGAAGAGGTATCTCAGCTTTCCCTGTATGATTTTCCAAGGAATTAATCGATCTAACAATACGGAAGAAAATGCTCCACAAACAGTTTAAAAACACGCTATCTCAACTCACATATCGCAAGTTTGCCTCAGTAAGATCTCAATGCAAGTTTCTATCGTCAGCATGTTACAACAGATACTTAAACAAGGTCCAAAGTTCGATATCTAGCAAACCGAAGATTTTCTGGAGTTATCTGAAGTCATTTAGCAACACTGGCTCTCCACCATCTACTATGCGTCTGGATGGCATTTGCTCACAATCTGATAGCGGCATAGCCAATATGTTTGCAGATTTCTTTGCCTCTGTGTATTCTCCTCCAACAGTCCAAGCACAGGTTCCAAAAATGACTCAACAGTCTACTGATATTTTTTCCTCCTGTACAATTGAAACCTTTGAAGTTTTGGCCGCATTAAAAAACCTTGATGCCTCTAAAGGTCCAGGACCTGACAATATCCCACCTTCGGTCATCAAACATTGTGCTGAACTGTTGGCTGAACCACTAGCAAAGTTATTTAACAAGTCCTTGTCTGCCGGTATTTTCCCTGACGTATTCAAGAGAGGACACGTTGTTCCCATCCATAAAAAAGGAGCTATAAGCGAAGTAAGAAATTACAGACCGATAACCATACTCTCGACATTGGCCAAAGTCTTCGAGAAGATTGTTTTGAGTAAGATTGTCTTCAGGATCAGGGGTCTAACATCAACTCATCAACATGGCTTCATGACAGGTAGATCCACAGCAACGAATCTTGTAATCTTCCAAACGCACATCATGGAAGCCTTCTCAAGAAAACAGCAGGTTGACTTAATCCAACTCGATTTTTCAAAAGCTTTTGATCGTGTCTGCCATTCGAGACTCATTAATAAACTCGAAGCTAGTGGTTTTACTGGTTCTTTCCTTAACTGGATAAAAAGCTATTTGCAGGACCGAAGTCTAGTGGTTAGGTACAACATGGCCATATCGAAAGTTTTCCACTCTCCATCAGGTGTACCCCAGGGTTCCCATCTCGGCTCAGTACTATTCAACCTTTATGTAAATGATGTGACCGACTCTCTCAAGTGCAACTACTTACTTTTTGCAGGTGATATGAAACTCTTCATGAAAATTTCTTCACCCCAAGACGCAGTTCTTCTTCAGAGAAGTATCAATACGGTTTTTGCTTGGTGCAATGACAACCAAATGTCACTCAACCTCGACAAATGTGTCTGCATGTCATTTTATCGGGTCACAAATCCTATTGTGTCGAATTATTCGATAGATGGAGCACAGCTATCAAGAGTATCAGAAATAAGGGATCTTGGTGTGACCTTTACTCACTCATTGAACTGGAACATGCACGTAAATAACATTTGTAACAAGGCTCTGCAAATCCTTGGCCTCCTATACAGAGTTTCCAGAACCTTCACTGATCTCCGAATATTGAAGCTCTTATATTGCTCTCTTGTGCGGCCCCACCTGGAGTATTGCAGTGTAGTTTGGTCTCCTCATCAAAAGTACTTAATAGAAGAAATTGAAAATGTCCAAAAACGCTTCATCAGACTGGCAGGAGTGCGTCTTGGTTTCAGATATATGGATGTCCCTATTGACGAATTAGCACACTTATTTAGCCTACCTGCCCTGGAATCCAGACGTCAATCTCAGGATTCTATCTTCTTATTTAAAGTAGTGAATGGCTTGCTTGACTGTCCTGATCTACTGCAAAGAATAAACTTTCGAGTTCCCTGTGGCACCAGATCTAAAGCTCTCTTTATTCAAACATCAGTCTCCACATCTTATGAGGCCAACAGCACCATAGTACGAATTTAACGCCAAGGAAATATGCTGCCAGATCAAATCGACCTATTCTGCACTACACTGACTTCTCTCAAGTCTGCACTTCGGAAGCTGCAAGTGAGTGGTGGATCCAGGTGTTACAGTGTTTGGTGGTGCCTCTAAAGGGCCACACCCAAATCGTGTTGTTTCATTTTAGTTTAACACAACCACATGC
This sequence comes from Neoaliturus tenellus, assembly GCA_030545055.2. Lineage (NCBI taxonomy): Eukaryota > Metazoa > Arthropoda > Insecta > Hemiptera > Cicadellidae > Neoaliturus > Neoaliturus tenellus. Next base: position 142,322,313 of record CM061534.1, read on the forward strand.
ACGCACAAACAAGCACATTCAACACACAAAATCACGTTACATTCATTTGGTGGTGCCTTTAGAGGGCCACGTTTGTCATCGTGTTCTGGCAAACACATGTTTCCCTGCAGTCGAGTGTGCCAACCTGACTACTCAAGTGCATAGTGAATCTTAATCTCTCAAGCATTTCTTTTACTGTTGTTTTTTTTTTTTTTGCTATATAGTTTATTTATTGTTATCATCGCAATTCATTATTGTCAACCTACAATGGAACCTCATTGTTGTTATTATTGTTTTCTCTATTTATTATTACTATTTATTGTTTTTTTGTTGTTGTTACAACTGTTATTCATATTTATGTGTTTGTTTACCTTTGAATTTTTATGAGGTTATTGATGCACAAAAAAAATTGTTAACCGTATAGATTAATTAATTGTTAAGAAATTATTCATTTGTAAAACTCTTTTGTTGAAAATATTGGCTAAGCCGTTGGAATGTAAATAAATAAATAAATAAATAAATAGCCTCCTGGGTTGTCCTTTCTTCAGTTTAAAACTCAAACGTCACTCAATTTAATTCATAATCCTAGTACAACATACATAAAACAAAACATACAATAAACTTTACTTTTCCAGTAGCAATGATGAACCCATTTCATTATTCTTGAAAACCATTAAAGAATGTAGCCTACCTATCTTGGGAGGTCGTATTACAAAAAATTTTTAAAAATAACCTTACTCTCTGAAAATGCAATTTTGATCCACAGCAGAAATAACCAAAGATTTATAGATTTCTTTGGAGATTAAATATTTTAATCATGTCTTCACATAATTAAAAGTGTTTACTGGCCTATACATTAAAAATTATTTACTGTAGCGCACGATTTTTTCTTTCAAAATTATCTAGGTAAGGATTCGACTTGGAGGATAAATTAATGTCACATCATTCACAATCCGTACACACTTAGAAGTTACACATAGTTTTATGAGTAGGCCTACTAAACTGTTTCATTTTTTCTAATTATATAAAGGGATTTCATAACTCAGGTCACTGAATAAGACCTCATACCTTTGTCTTGTATGTGTCGTTTACAATAAAATTCAAACGAAACAAAGACTGAAAAGTTTTCGTTTTTTTACATCTTCCATAATATATTTCCTTCTTTGTCTAAAGAAACCACTATGCAAAGCAATGCAACCAAATAACCCTCTTTTAGCACTTCTTCCTCTCGACTAGTTTAATTGATTTAAATAGAAGTCAATAAACCAAAGGGACCCCCTCATTTTCCGAGCGATAAAATCTAATGGGGAGCCGCACCGACTCGACTGCTGCAGTTGCAATGCCTACCGAGGCGACGTGATGCATTTGGGTCTGCACAGACCAGAGCGATACTTTATCGCTGGAGCGACGCGATACCTTCCTGGAATTTTATCTGCGTTACTTGGGCGATAATATCGCAGCGGGAATATGTGCTTCCACACCAGAGCGGGAAAAAGAGACGCGCGGGAAGCCAGTACACCTCAGGGGAGCGTAGGGTGCGGTGACTGTGTGACTCTCTAGGCATTGTGTCATAGCACAGAGTAAGGAACCTTTAAAAGCTTTGTACTCTGTGGTCATAGTTAGTTTTTGTATACTGTACTGTGTGTTAACTTTACCATGACATCGTCCAATAAGAAGAATCGTTGCTGTTACTACCGTGCTAGAAGACGAAAGACAGAGAAAATTTGGATACACGACATAAATAAAGAACGGCTGCAATTTGGCGAGTACCATACGCTCTTGCCCCAGTTATGAAAAGATGGAAGAAAATTCTACATATACCTCAGAATGAACAGAATTCATGTGAATCATGAATTAAATGCGAGTCAGAGGAGCAAACAAGCTCATCTTGAACAATAAATAAGCCTTATTATATTTTGGGCATTTTAGCGCACCGTATGTAACTGATATTACTATAAAGAATATTACTGTTTGAGACTACCGAGCAATTGCTCAGCCCCCATGTAGGCCTACTTTACATAAGTATAATCATTAAATAATGGGTTGTAGAACTCAGCTTTATAAGTTAGTTACACTATGTAAAACTACTTTCCCAGCCATAAGAACCAACGTAAAATGTCTAAAAGTAGGCGCAGGCTAGTTGGTAGGACTATAGTTGGTAGCACTAGTGTTACTGACTAGTGAGTCCTGTGAGTTGACTTAAAGCCGTAAGTCGATTTAAAGCATAGAGCACCGGGTATGTATTAACAACTTCAAATAAGTGTTCGATGATACACGACATATTGTCGTTGTTGTTGTTACAACTTGCACAGCACAGACAAAACTGAGTAGTTCATGGTTTGTCCGCATGGTATCGCGGCGATAAAGCGCTGCGAATGGTGCATGCAGCGTTACCGCGATACCATCGCTACAGTATCGCGATCGCCTCAGTATCGCGTATCGCAGTTCGCTCTGGTGTGTGCGGCTCCATAAGACAACATGGTATCGCACGGACCACTGGTATCGCACGCGAATTTCCAAGAAAAAGTATCGCGCCCGCTCTGGTATCGCACAGAGTATCGCTCCGGTCTGTGCAGGCCTTTTAAACTACACATTGGCCGTCGTCACTTCTTATTGGCGGAATATTCTGTCGACAGCCAATAGCGAGCCTGTGTTTGTTCATTGTTGAAAAAATAACCAATCGCCGGCCGCCGTTGGTATCATTGTTCCAGATGCAATCGTGTGGCAATCCGTGCAATCTCCTTCACATTGCAAGTCGACCTGACACGACTGTCTCCAGATGTAGAACGTGTGGTTAATAAATGGCAGAAATGTTTTCAATTGAAAAAATATAAACTTATGCAACATATGGTAATACAATATTAAATGGTAATACGATTTAATTTATTGTTATAATAGCGTAAATGTGCAAGTGAAATAAGTAAAAGAAAGGAAATAAATCCTTAGCGGCAATACACTTAAAATTGATCAATATTTTTTAATAAATATTGTTTACAATAAGTTTAGTGTAAAAGATAATTTTTAGACTTTATATTTAATTTTTGTATTGATGGCAAAATTGCGTGTTACGTTAAATTGTAAATACAATTTTTTATTTATTTTAATAATTAACGTGTGTTTTACCAGATTATAAAAGGATGTTTATGTTTTTATCCGACACCCAGTGTTCAAATACTATAGCATAGGCTACTATATACTATCTTGCACTGCTGCTGAAGAGATTACGGGTTTGATTGGATACGCGAAATGCCCACTTTCTGTTTAATTTTGAGCCCCACTGACTCCCTAAGAGCGTTTGTTAAACTATCGACCGTATGCATCTAGTTTAGATATAAAAATAAGTAAATCGCGTGCAGTGTTTTTTTTTATTTATTTATTTTTTTTTTTTTATTTTTTTTTATCGACTGAGCTATTCTAGAGATAATGCCAACAGAGAAGCATGAATAATTAAAATAAGTTGTGAATATGTGTAATGTATAGTATTAGTCTAATAAATGTGGAATTGTATTAAGTAATATAATAGCAAAAGCATAATAGACCATTTCTAAGAAACATTATTAATGTTTGTTTTCCAGGACAATTCTTTATAATATAGTTACAATGCACACATGACACATATTGAGAAAGCGTCTTTTGAAGAGAAAACTGTTAAATTAGATTATTGTTATGTTTTCGAAATTTCTTTTACGCCATTTCCTTCATTATACTAAAATACTTATCATACTTCTACCTCGTTTACAACGAAAAATTCGAAAACGACTACTTATAATGCTCCTTTTCTATTAGCATATCGTACAGAGGGGCTCCATTGTGTATGCCAATGTCTACATGTTGAACTTCGCGACGCCATGTTCTGTAAACATTACAACAGTAACCTTTGCAGTCAGATATTATCATAGTGTTATAAGTCAAATCATCTTGTCCCTAGCCATGTAAGACCTTTGCCTTTTCATAGCAATCCTTGATGATAATCTGCAATCAATTTATTGTTCACTTCATTATTGCCTTAAACGTAGAGACTATTATCGGTTTAGGGTTCTTGTTGTATTATGGAAAAATGGCATTACATGTATTTAAACTTTAAAAAGTCCGTGTGGTTTTAACTCAATCTTAAAACTTAACAAAGTCAAATTATATGTATATTAGTTTTATATCCATATACATACTTATCCATACTTTTGTCCACACTTATACATACATATAAATATACAGGGTGTCTCTGAACTCCCTACCGACCTTTTCAGGTATTATTCCTGGACCAAAGACAAGTCAAAATATCATATTTAAATTGTCCGGAAGTCTTTAGTTACTCACACAGCCGCCATTTTGTTTTTTACACATAATAATTTTTATTTCCGTAACGGATGGTTGTATTCAGTTCATATTTGGTATGAATCTTTATCATACCAATGTACATTTTCAAGAAAAAAATTAATTTTTTCCACTTAATATTTTCAAATGGCGGCCATTTTAAATTTTCAAACTGAAAAATCACTAAATCGGTAAATTTTATAAATATTTTACAAGACACAAAAAAGTTGACAAATTAAATTATCTAACCAACGGTACCAAGTTTGTAAGGATATGGCAACAAATAACTGAGTTATTGCGATTTTATCCATGGAAAACATTGATTTTGCATTAAAATCAATGCAAATTAAGGCCATTTTAACAGAAAATATACAATCATATTTTAACTTTAAACAATGTTCTGCCATAATTCTATTAACTTCTGAGATTGTCATTGATATAGTTACAGTAGTCCTTCCCTTTTAAAGTTCATATCTGTGTCATCAACAATTAATTGTTTATTATTATAGTTCATTATAGTAATAATTTATAAAAAATTATTATTTTTGTTGTTGTTTACTTATAGACAGAATGTATCTAGAATATTCTAGGAAACTAAATATCTTGGTTGCAACATTAAATATCATAATTACGAATATTTGATAACTGAAGCAAGAATTAAAGTTAAATTTACTATAAAATTTTGTAATAATCCGATTTTTGTTTAATAAATTTTACTGTATAAGACATACAATATGTAAATTTAAATAATATATTAAGAAAAATCAATGGTGTATTATTAGCCTACCATTGTCAATGGAAAATAAGTTTGCCACTAAGTACTGTATTTGTATTATAGACCTCTAGCTCCGACAATAGTTAAAAGTACCGTAGGCTAAGTAAGTGCTGAAGCTTTGTGGTTTTTCATCAAGCATAAATCTTATCAGACTACATAATGATTTCCTAACGATAAAAAACGCTGAATATGTACGATATCATGATAAAATATATTATGCTCTATAACCGTAGACGAGACTTAATTAACAACTAATTTCTCTGCAGCTTGCTTGAATTATATCCGTGTTTTACTTGTACACCCCGGTCTGGCTGTACAGTGTCCAGGGTATGTAGTATGTGATTGTTACAGTAGCAGTGGCCCCGCGTCACAGTTGGCATTGGCGTCACATCCACGCACGTTCGCACGACCAAGCTACGCGAGTCGCATCCCAGCACGTCGTCGAGCGGCGCGTTTGACCCGTTCGGCTCACGTTTTGTGGCTGAGGACAGTTTTGGTGAACGAAAGAAGAAAATACAGAGACCATTCCGTTTAAGAATTGTTAGTTGTTGCCCTCTATAGGTTGGGTGATGGGCGAAAACGAAAATAATAGAGATCAACATAGATCTTCTCATTTTGATAACTTGTTGGGGTTTTAATGATGGATACAATTATATTAGAATATGGAACGCCCTCTGTATCACTAGATAACACGCATCCAAGATGATGCTAGATGCGGCTTTTTTATTTCTTCAGACAGTTTATTGTAATCTAATTTACTCTGTATTAATACCAGTAGGCCTACTGTATGTAAAAGTCAGCTCCTAGACCTATTTTTAGTTAGCAACTTGTGAAATATCGTTAGTGAATATAAGAGAGCATAAATATCAAGAAACATGCAAGTCATGTTTAGGTTGTGAAACTCGGAAATGTTCGTCAAATCAAAAGTAGTAATTATTTCAAAATTGTTTATTTAATACTATTTATACTATTTAAAAATTATTTTAGATTATGCCTAAATGTATTTAAAAAAATTGTCCTAGAAGTAAAAGAACAGTTAGCTATTAAAAGCCATTAAATTATTCATTGTAATAAATTACGATGTGATAAATAGCAAACACAAATAATTGCATTTATGTTACAATCACCAACGATTTTTGTATTTGAGTTTATGAGATTAGTAGTTGAATGTAAAACTGTACATTTCATCACTTCAGTTGTAATGAAATCACTCTTTTTATTTACCATTCACTAGAAATTTTCAGCATAAATTCTAGGGAACAACAATATTAAACACGAAACTCTACATATATTTTCATCCGCCAAAGAAACAAATCAGAAGCAGTATAACGGCCAAGTCGAGTTCCAGTTATCGACAAATTTATGTCTGTTAATGTGACTGATGCCGGCATTAGAAAGAGTTATTAGTTGGTGCAGTTTCTGGGTTAACCGACTCCCTGTTCTTCATATTTCTTCGATAAACTTTTATAAGTTAAAAATATTTCTACGAAATCTGATGCGTTGAGATGTCGTTCAAGTGGTTTACTTATAGTGGCTGTTCTATTAAACTCGAATTACTGGAACTCTTTTATTTGACTTTTAAACCAAATTTATATTTATGTTCTAAAATATAAATTAAGTTTAGATAAATCTAAAAAAAAAAACATTTCTTGGTATTTTTAAGTTTGTGTGATGTTAAGTTGTTAAAAAATAGTGAAGGAATCTAATTAAATAAATTTTAAATATTACAACTGTGGTAAATATAAACTAATTATTCTTGATTTTCATTAATAAAAAGGAATGTATATCTTCTGATCCTATTGAAAATACAATTCGTACTAATGTCGCGTTCAAAATGCCAACACAAACTACGTATGCTATTTTGAACATCTGTAAATCAGTTTTGATAGAAAAATTAGGCCTATGTTATATCGTAATTTATTGCAAAGTGCTAATCGATAAATGCTTTGCACTAAAATTGATGTTTTCAGGTCGGATAGTGCTGTGGCTGCATTTTCATATGTATTATAATTGACATGTCCGTCGCATGTAATTATGTCGGAATATTCATGATTGACACAGGTACTGCATTTTGTGACGGCTGCCACTGTCGCTCTGGGGGCTAATGTGACTAAACTATTTCACCATTCGGCCCAGTTCACATGCTACTCGCTCTTAGTATAGCACAGTTCACAAAACAACACGCACAACTTGTAATCGTTGATGTGCGACATACTTATTGTAAAGTGGACTGAAGCAGAATGTCAATTTGATTTACACTTCGGGCATCACGTTAGTAAGACTCTGTCGAACAAAACGTTCCGTTACTATGGTGCAACTTGTCATTGTACATAATTACGATTCAGAAATATTTTACAAAATATGGAGTGTAAAACGTATACCTAACTAAAAACTTTGTGATATATTTGTATGGTACACTATGTTAAAACATTTTCAATAGCTCATGGGATAAAAGTTTTGAAGGCCTATATAAAGTATACTCCCTAACTCCTTTGATTGCCAAATAAATCTTGATTTGTTTAAATAAAAGTCAATATTTTTATAGCCAATCATATCAGATGGTTTTCATGTTAACTTAATTCAGGGAGTTATTTAACATTTTTTACTTACAGTAATTTTTTTATGTTTATTGGCTAGTAGTTTTTTTAGATTTGACAGAACTCTTTAAAAGAAAATATTTGGACGTATCACGTAATGGACCTTGCATTTCATCAGCATCACATCTATATTGACAACTACTGTAAAAAGAAACATCGCACAGTAATCGATTGTCGCTCGATGTTTTCACAACGCACATTACAACGACAATCGTCGTGGTCGATGTTGACATTTTTATCCACTCCTGATGACATACATGGAGAAACTATAACCGCCGGTCAGACAAATTGTTGTCAATTAATTGATCGCCGGCGGATGTTTTCCGGGTGGGTGGTGCGGGACTGATGTTTTCAGGACGGGCTTGTCCGGTGACGAACGTCGCCCAGGGTTTGACAAGACGTCACCTGTGTGAGGCAGCTAAGGGACCCCCTCCCTCCCCCCGCCCCCTCACGCCCTTCAAAGTGCTCCTGACGTCCCTTCAGCTCAAGGCATGCCTCTGTCCGACTACAATACCCTGGTCCACTTCCACCCACCCCTCCCCCAACCCTTTCCTCTCTCTCTTTAATTACGAGGTACGTGTTAACTTCTCTCCATTCGCTTGATGGTTCTCATTTTAAGTCTGGGAGTTTATTGACTTCGTAACTTCCTTTTTTGTTTTTACATAGGGGGATTGACACATAGTTTAGTTTGTAATATTATAAACTTTACACCTTTACTAGGGGAGTTTATGATGATACTCGATATGTGAGTCCCCCACTATACTCCCTTACGGTTAACATTTGAATTTGAACAACTAACACTCTAAGCTACCTCCTCGTCGCCCCGCAGCAGGCGGTACGGCAGCCAGCCAGGGTACAGGCGGTGCGGTTCGGTACGGTTCGGTATCGAGATGGTATCATTGGGACGCGACTCGCGCCGCGCGTGTGTGCGAGTGTGTGAGGAATACAAACTGTTACAAGCTACTTTACAACTTCCTCCAGTGGCCGAGCCAAGGCCGCATGCCGGGGCGTTCGCCGAGTGTGAGAATATGACAGTTCACGCGTCCGTCAAAGTATCATCTCGGCTGCTCAACTTTACACTGGAAAACGTGTTCATTCTATTTATCTATTTGGGTTTTTTTTTTATAAATTAAGTGTTTAACACTGGAAACATCTATTATCTCAATCACCACTCACACTACCTTATCCTCGTCCCATACAGTTGCGTCCCGTCACAAACGTCATCTAAGTGATTGCGACCTCAAAACCTCAATTACAATTTGAATGCGGTGGTCGCGTGCGGTGGCTGTTACGTCATCAGCGGCGACCAATCCAATCACGCCACGTCAGTCACGTGACCCGCGTCAGCCAATCAGCACTCGTCAGTGTCAGTCACGTGACCTGTCCTGGTCGTTACATCCGCGACACGCACAGACCTGTCTGTCTCGGCGTGATGGATCTTGACAGTTCCTCCGCGTACTTTTGATAATGGAACATGTCACTCTTTGGAGATTACTTTGTCTTGTTCCAAGAAGTAGAACTCTTTTCATTGAATCAAGCATTGTTTGAGGTATTTGTTTATTCGGGAAACATTATTGTACTACTACTGTAAGTATGTATTTTCAACTTTATAAATAATAGAAAATCTATAAAGATTTTCTTTCTACAAACTATTGGACAATAAAGTTATGTAGGTAGTTTCAATTCTTTCAATTCAGTTTTTAATAATAGCATTAATTACGTTTTACCAAGACAGTTTCCACTTTTTTACTTCGTTCCTGTGCTTGTGATTTTAGGGTACATGGCAGGTGAAAGAAATGTTTCAATAGTTGTCTTATGAAAATGTGACGAGAAAATAATTTTAACTTTCAAATTGTTTTCAGTGGCATAATAATGACAAATACCCCGTTCAGATTTCTTTCTGTATAAAGATAGTGCCATCGGAAGTTCCATAAAATAAAGCAATTTTACTAGAATCCCAAATCAGGATGTTGCTATTTTTTAATACTTTATGAAAACCCCTACATTGTCATTATTCATATTCCACGACACATGGTAAGCATATCCACAACAATCCCACCTTGGACCACTCACGGATTCAATGCGTCTCCATTGTGCGGAGGCGAGCTGGTGAGTTGGGTGAACGAGTGAGCGGGTGTGACAAATGCTGGAGAGCGCCGGTGGTGTCGGTGATACAGAAGTGATATCATCCGTCAAGACACAATATCATTGACGGCGGCGGCGCGGCGGCGGTGTTGACGGACGTGCGAGCCGCCACCTGGCTCTAATGCACTTCCTAATGTTGCCGGTCCATCATCCACTATCCACTATCCATCATACCCCGCACGTATTGATTCCTTGGCTTTGTCCACCCATATGCTGTCCATTGTCATCCAGAGACAGGCTGCCGGCCCGGCCCATCGTTTATTTCGTATATTTAATGGCAGTTTTATATTTTTTTACAAATTTAAAGTTGGCATAGGGACTACCCTACTCTTGTACTTTTTTAAGGTGAATTAATTGCAGCAGATTGACGTTTTTATTGATTCATTAGAAACTATTAAAGCATTGCAAAATTTTTTACATCCCCGGTTTAATTGGATACTGTTAAGTAATTTTTCCGAACTAGTCATATAGTAACAAGACTGGGGTATGGACAGTTCTCCTTTAAAACTTTAACAAGCCATAGGCGTTAAGTACTCTAGTAGAATGTTATCACAAATGTCACTTTAATTTCTAGTAGGGCTAAATACATTGTGATAATGGCAGTGTTTTTAATGACGAGCGAACTGTGATAAGTTTCCACACGTGTGTAAATAGTTTTTGTTGTAATCAATACATATTACATTATTTTATTTATACAACTACTATTACTATACCATACGTAAAATGAGTAATTGGGAATCCTCCTATTTTCATGCAAGTGAGCATGACAAAAACGCTGAATCCGCCCTTCTCATGTGCCACATTACAACGCGACAGTTTATATTTAGGTTGTTAATCCGCGGAGATGATTTAAGTTGGCGTTCCACAGAAAATCCAAAACAGAACTCTTCAAAGGAGGATAATCAGGTAGAAAACGCGAACTGGGTCGTGCTTAACTCGTGGAGACGGGGCGAAAATAGCGCTGCAGCGGCGGTAGCGGCGGTGGTACGGTGGTGGTGATGAACCAGGTTATGACACAGACACGGGCAGTGGGGCAGTACAGTATAATGGCACGGGAGCAGCCAACAGCCAACTGGTGATGAATACCCGGTCACTTAGCTCCAATTATTGCACCTTTGAGGCCCGGCACGAGGCTGAAATGAGTAATGTCTGTAATACATTAATTTGACAATTTTTGAGTAATCTTTGGGTTTCTGTATTGTAAAAACGAGAAAGAGAGTAGGAGTTTTCATTTTAATGATTTAGGTCGTTAGAGGATGTGTTGCAACAAATTTCAAAAGTTTACAAATTATTCATAATAAACGTGATTTTTAACGTCGACAAGAACCTGTTTATAAAAGAGCAAAAAGTGTTTACATAATAAACTGGTTTATGTTTTATTATTCAGTGTAAAGGCATCAAGTACATAATTATAAGGATGTATCTTTTAAATGTTATGTAGATGGTAAAGCAGCAGCTAAATTACACAAACGCGTAACACAATAAGTGATATTACGCACTTTGTATTAAATGTTTTTGGGCAGAGCGGCCTCGAGCGGCGGGCTGACATATCGCGCAACTCCTACAGAATTACGAGTGTTGTAAGTTGTTGCAAAAAGTTGTCACCGAGACATTTTTATGTTCTTCATATCTCGTTTGACATGTTTTACTGTCGGGGAAAAAGTGACACGGCGAAAAATGTACCTCGCTTGCATCCTGACAAGCCCTGTAAAACAAGCGGGGAGGCGTTTACGCTTTTGGCCGGGTTTTAATTAGGCGATTATAAGTTACAGGGTTTGTTTCTCTAAGTTGGTAAGTCTTGCATAGCGGTGTGTTACACCAGTACAGTATTTACTTGTGTTACTGCATTAACAATAAACTGGTCTGGAATCTTTAGATGACGTCACGAATTTTAATTATTTTTTTAATGAAAAGCGGATTTTTTTTCTACGGATATTAAAACATAGTTTAAGTTTCACATTTTGTAATGAAAGATAAGACACGTTAGCTCTAAACGTTCAAGGGTTGATATGAAAACTACATGATCTAAATGAATAAGTTTGCAAACAAATCTTGCACTCGCCGTTTATATGTAGAAGCCAATCAAGAAAATTATACCTTTTCATTGACATGCTTTTAAGTATTTGGCACAAATGGAAATATTTTGTTTTTGTAGTCGTTTCGTTGGTGATCGCTAAGCACCCTAGAGGATCGCTTTTCCCAACCATCGATATCTCCGGATTCCCATATCCGACCCCCGAGGCCGAGGTGATTTACACCGCGACTTCCAAGGGCTCCGAGGGTCCGAGGCCGACGGACGACCATCGCCATCACCCAGCCATCGCCGGGGGCGAGGGGTGAGATTTATAGATATGGAACTCGCGTCAGTGACATCGGCCTAGCTGCTCGTTTAATTATAATACTTTATAGCCCTATAAATCAGGAAGGGCGCATTATCTCGACCCCCAGAAAACATTTTTGAGGGATGCTGTTCGCTTCAGACTCTCCCGGTGACGTACGTGCCTAGTTTACGACCGAATTACGCATTCTCCCCCCCCCCCCCCAATCTCGGGGTAGTCCCCCTGTAAGTTTGTTTGCCGGAAGATCTGCCTTGATGCTTTAAGCCCGATCCCTCAAGATCTTCGCCCCTTCATGATTCTCTCGGAGACTTTATGGGTTCTTGGAGTTGTTTACACCTTTCTGCCCTCGCGCGGTGTGCAGATATCTGCTTTTCCTTGGAATTTATTTTTTTTTACTCACTAAACGAATTGAGTGTCTCTCTACCTCTCAACTCATTTTATTGCAACTACGCTCTCAGTCTGAAATTTGATTTACAAAGTTAACAAAAATGTTAAACTATGACAGATACAGTAGCCTAAAGTTAGGCCTACATAAGGACTGGTTGTTTTTAAAAGATTGGTGATGTCGGCCTTGGTCTGTGTAATTAAGTGCACTTTGCACTTTTACCTGTAGTTCACACATAACACTGTAGTTCGATCCAGAACGTTGAAGACTATCAACGCATAAATTTCAATTTCTTATTCTTATTAAGGTTACCAGGGAGTGCATCAAAATCCATATTATGTTGTGTAGCTAGTACCGACTTAATTCTGGTGCTCAAGGATACTCATAAAGTCTAATTTAGTTCATTCAGCTTTAGACTCCAATTATTTGTTGTAACTAACGTTAAAAAAGACCTATTGCCATTAAAGTAGGCCTATATGCACGTTCAGTGTAAAAATTATTATCTTGACATTTTCCACCAGTCGAAATTTTAAATTAGAGAAACTACTCCCCTTTCTTCTTGTTAAATTTACTTCTATCAATAAAACGATAAGTGATAAAATGCTTAACAACGTAAATTTTTTTAAACATTTCGTCTCAAGCTTTCCAAGAACGGAATCTGTTTCTGCAAGCGCTTGTATCGAACGGAAATTGTCCGGCGAGGTCCGAGAGGTGGTGGCGGATTGAAGAGGCGAATACATGATTAACTGACAATTCAAGATGGCGGACGGTCCGTCGGTGACACATGTCACTACCAACTCGCCAATACCCGTCCGCGTTTCTCACTTTTCTCAAATATTTCTCACTTTTCTACGTCATTATTCGACAGAGGTGATTGTGTTAGCGCTGCGAGAATCGTCCGCTGTCAAATTATATCGTCAGCTTCGGACTGTCTGAATCTGGATTGGGGAATTGTTTGACGATTCTTTGACCTCTCTGATATTTCTTACAGAGCAGGCTATGTTTTAACCTGTTACCGTACTTTATGGCTTGAAAAATATTTAAGTGGAATAAAATTATTTTAACAAACGCGTACAAAATAGGATTGACCACTATTTTATTTTTTTTAAGCCAATATTTTGTGAGAAATCTGTATTTAAGTATTTTCTGAGCGATTACAGTAGTCTTCCAATGAAAGGATTTTTTTTAATTATTAATCATTTACAAAACAAAAGTTTGGCGAGTAATTAAATTATTTCCTCACTAGTTTTTGTCTTGCCAAATACTGCATGATAATTGTTTTCTTGCCCAATTCCATGCATCCTGTGGCATTTCTTAGCTTTAGTGACATTATGACAACATAAAATTTCCCATACAGGAGACCTCCCTTACATGCTTCTCTCCAGAACACACAATATTTATAATCCGAAAAATTTCAATTTTTGCTGTAATGTCCCGTCAGTTGTGCCAAGATAATGTTGGTATGTTTAGTGAGCTCTAGTCTAAACTCATGAGTCGAACCATTAGCTGGACAGTGAGTAATGCGGGACATGCTCGACGACACCTCTCGTCTCTTGTCCTCTCTCTCGCACTCGCACCGGCACCTATCGCTCCCTCTCCGTCTCTCTCTTTGTTCCCATCAGTCCATCATCTATCATCGGCAGCTGCGTCCGATTAGTCAAGCTCGGTATCGACTGGCCGATTTTCGGCCATTGAAAGCGCCCCGAAAAATACAAGACAGATGCCGCCCGGTGACATAACTCACTCAAACTCGACAGGCCGAATTGTCGCGGCCCATTAAAATTATTAATTGCGGAACAGCGGGCCGCTCGCGTTTCTTTTGTGTCCCCCGTAAGATTAATGCGCGACACTATTTAAGTATTATTTATAGACCTTGTGCCGATTACGTTGTGTGACGGTAGTATAAATCATGCGATTGATTTTTTGTCCTCCCGCGCTCGGTGAGTCGCCGATGTTGGACGCGCATGCGCGGGTAGTTGCGAGTTTGGCCGCTAGGAAGCGCGCCGGTTTGTTTACGTCGCAACAATGAACGTGACCAACTTCCGCCGCGGCGGCAACAATCGATAAGGCATTGTTGCCGTTCATTGATAAGGTGCTGCGGCCTGTCGGGTTGTGTCAGGAGCATTTCAATGCGATATGTTGACTTGAACTTTAGAGTCATTGAAAATAACTAATATAATTTTGGATTGGCAAATAAGTTAATAGCATTCGACTCACAATAATCGTGTTATATTTTTTTTATATATACATATTAGATTGAAATACTCAATTTTTGTTATCGAATTATGTTTTCGAGCTCCATTTATTGCATATTTTGTTAGTTTTATTGGTATATAGTATCCCCAATTATTTGTAAATAATTTTTTCATTACCTATCTAAATAAATATTTAGTATCAATGTGGTACAGTAATAGATAATATCTGGAAATATATTTATATGGTCTGTTCTATACTGTATAATTAATAAATAATGTGTATTACTCATGTTTTGGTGGTGTGAGTATGAATTGAGCAATACATATTTTTACATAGAGACAATCTAAGACGCAAAGTCATGATTTTTCAACTTTGAGGTAATATTTGACGGTTAATCTAGCGAAATGAAATTCACCCAAAACCAACCGAAATACAAGAACACTGGGACAATTTTTTCGCCCAAAATCATCTCTAACGGCATCTCCCAGGGCGACAGATATCTTGACACTTGGAGAATAGAAGATGTTCTGGTTGTTGACATATGAACAATAGGTGGCGTTCACGTTCACCTAGTGACTGAGGGGTGGCGGAGGGGCGGTAGGGGTAGTTCCCCCTCCACTACCCTCACCACGTGTTCCCCCCTCCCCCTCCCTGACCTCTAAACGTATTGCTTCAGTTGACGGCCATCCTTCAACCCGTCACAGAGTGCCCGGACGTTCCGTCACGGAAGTTCTGCTGTTATCATGTGTTTGCCGCTCAGATACCCGACGGATCAGCTGTTCCTCGGTAAGTTATCGATCAGCTGTCAATGTCACCTTCATTCTACTTCACTTTGACAAGTCGGTCACTTTACTTCACTTGTTATTGATTCCGGCCTTTCTTGTTATTTCCCTTGATGGTATTCCCAATGATGGAAACTTACGTGTCCTTGTATTTCCGGTCAAACATCCATTTAAACCGAGCGTCCAATTTATATTCTTACTAAGACAATAAACACAGAATGTTATTACATGACCTTAGATGTTAATTATGATAAGATAACGACATGTGAACACGGAAGGTCCTTCTAGAAGGTAACTTATCTCGTCCGTATCTGTTTTTCCACGGCAACAATAACAAACAGGCCTACTTAAATCTAAGATACGTTACTGTAGTTAAGATTATTCCTATCTGTTACTCCCAGAGAAGAATTATACCTTACAGAAGAAGTCAATACTTCAATAGTCTATCAAATGAGGTTAAAACTATACTCCACTTGGAGTAATATTTAATATGTATTAATTAGGATATATCCTACTGTAATCTTTGGTCTATTTTAGCATTGCTATGGTATGTTTAAGTCTTAAATACTGCAGTAACCGATAAAAAAATCGACAACTTTCACTGTTACAAAATACGGTATGATGAAGTTTATTTTATTTGTCGAAATAAATTCTAAAACAGGCCTAAGCAATTTTAGTAGGTACATTTAAGAATTATGTAAAATTGTTATTCATTTTAGTGATTACTAAACACAGTCATAACTGTAAGAAAATTTTCTCCCGTTAGCATAACTGTTGCTATCTGATGGGGTAAAATTTACATTGGGCTTACAATGTAGTTTATCCTAATCCTTATAAAGAAATTGCACATTATAAAATTGCAACATAACATCAACAATAAAACAACTTTCACAAAGATCTGCTCTAAAATTAATTGACTGACAGTAAATACGTTCCATCTCAAACTCATACACGACTTTATGCGTGCCGAGAGGTGTTTCCATGAAGCGGCGGATGCATTTAGAAAAGGAGAAAAAACGTTTCTTTCAGCGCCGTGGACCTTTGTATCTCCAGTTTGACACACATAACTCTTGACGGCTCT
Organism: Neoaliturus tenellus; assembly: GCA_030545055.2. NCBI lineage: Eukaryota > Metazoa > Arthropoda > Insecta > Hemiptera > Cicadellidae > Neoaliturus > Neoaliturus tenellus. The sequence continues at coordinate 142,338,903 of CM061534.1, forward strand.
TAGCGTGGGCAGCGCCTGGCGGCGGCGGCGCGCACAAAAACTCAAAATGTGTTCCGCGCTGCGTGATTTATCCCCGACACGAGTTATTTTGGCGAGTTTCCAGCGGCCGCGGGGACGGGATTTGAAGATGACCTTCTTCCGGCGTCTTCGCTCCTCATCCCGTCACGTCACCGTGACTTTGACATCGCGCCTGCGTGGGAGTCCGTCCCTACTATACCGGTGGCAACTGATGGGACATGAGTTGTTTTAAATACTGTTCTGGTTTGTGGTATTGCCTATTAATATACTTGCATCGTCGATATTTCAAAAATGTGGCACCGCACTTTTTTTTAGATTCTATGTAGGTAGTATGAAAGTATTTATGGTAATTTACTGTCTACAAGTCCCTTTCACATCTTTTTTTGCAGATAAAAACGCCATTATCTGCTATATAACAGGAAATAAAAAAACAAACACAGAATATCTTCATCACTTTAACGCAATAAAAATCTCAACGACGACAGCTCAGATTAACGAAACAAACACATGCAACGTATGTTACGAATATTGACAATAACCATTCAAACAAATTATTAGTAAATTATTTGTTATCGCAGGGAATTCAAATATTTCAAGTGACCTATTGATTTCTATGAAATTTATGTTTATTTTCTCGCCAACGCGAAATTTCATCATACTTTTACCAAATCCCTAAAACACTTACGTTACGTATTTACGAGCACATAAGACCCCAGCTCAGCTTTCCCGATCACCGGATTACCCTAATACAGACATCGCCGGCCGTTAGCATAAGATTTAAATCTCATCGCATCGATTCCCGGCAACCGGATACCCCGGCTTTGTTACCCGATCAATTAAACTCGTCCCGGACATTAAACGAGTCAACAAATTAACCAATTTAATAAGGAAACAAAACACCACACCTTTTGAATTTTGATGGCTCATTTGCATGTGACGCCGCCGGCGCGGAATTGTTTATTCTGTCAGTCGGAGAAAGCTTCGCGGGTTTGACGAGGTTTGTGGAATGTGCGGATTACCGGTTTATAACTGTCCGAGTGTCCGAGGGGGGGGGGGGGGAGAAAGTTCATCACTTACGCCTCATTATGGCGCCGGACATCGCCGGTTTATGTTATTGTTATGGGCGACCCGCAGCGGTGACGCGGTTCCCCTCTTCTTTCGAATTCCTCGCCTCTGGAAATTGAATTCGACAGCAATAGCGGCGGCGGCGGTAACGGCGTAGTAAACTATAGTAATGTCCAGAAGATTACGGCGGGGGGCGTTACGCAGATGAAATTTTGTTTGGAAATTGCATTGAGAAAGTTGAAACTAAATAAATGACCTAAATAAGTTACCTCTTTGATTTAGTTAATAATAACTTTCCTTCTTTATACTATACCTTGTTTATGGAGTTAAATGCCGTAAAAAGGTTATAGTGTATTTATCTAGTACACTATGACATCATATGTCATGAATAATATGATTCATAAGTTTCATTTCTTTTTATAAGCAATTTTTCAGTATTTTATTTTATAATTCCATAGACTGCAATATTAAAAAGCAAATCAGTTTAACTTTAGAATTAAGGTAACTACTATATATTTATTTGTTAAATAATCGTCGATTGCAGAAAACTTGAGGGAAAAAGTTGAGAGTGAGGGCATGATGAGTCTGTAATTGACAGGCGGAGGCAGCCACCGCTGCAGACCCGGAGGTACCCGAGTCAGAGTTGAGCGGCGAGGCTGGAGGTTGAGGCTGGGTGAGCCATTACCTCGGGTCTCGCTGCTCGGTGACTGATGAGATTTGCACGGTGGTCACCAGTGACGTCGTACGGACGTCCAGACGGCGGCGTTGCCACACGGACCGGTGCACGGGACCGTCGAATGATACTGGAAACAATTAATTTAAATTATGTTATTTTAAAATGACCACTTAACCTTATCTGAAATAGTAACAAGCACATCATTATCTATAATAGGGTGTAAAATACATCCGTGCATCCTTGAAGCCGTAAAAACTTCAATTTGTGAACATTCCATAAAGCCCAACTTTTAAAAGGGGAAACTCTAATGTTCACATTTCATTCTTAATCTATCGGTTGCTAAATAATGACATATAGATTTGATTGGAGCTAGGATTGGACGATCATTGGACGATTTGCCTGAGAAAAGTTGAAACCATTTAAACCGTAGAAGGAGCATCACGCTGTTTGATAAAGTTCGTTTAAAATATTATTTTAATAATCCGTGAGCAAATAGCACAACAAAACATTGCTGAACCATAAAACATAATTTCTGTTAAGGGGCTTCGGGGGGGCCTCGATGAAGAAATTATTTTAAACTAAAGAACTACTTAGAAACCTATGTTTTAGACAATCCTACAAGAGTCACTAGTCGGGTAACATCTGTTACTCGTAAAAATTATGGTGTCCTTCTAAAAACCGTGGAACATCCGGCAACACTGGGCATGCGTTTAATAGCCAGTAACGGACTGTCGGCCGGCCAGACAGGAATCAGTCATGAGTTAGTCTCGCTTGTCAATTATGCTGAAAGCTTCTTCATGCGCTGACCTTTGTCTTCAACTTCTCTTCTTCGTCCAGTGACATTTGGAAAGGTTGCGGAACAAACGTGCGTTTCAACGAAGAAATTGGGAACGAAGTGGTCCTGTGTGGAATTGCCCCATTGGAGAATGAAAGTGTCGTCACGGTTGTTGGGATTTTTAATTTCTCTGTGTTTGGAATTGATTTGATTGTGGCAACCCTTCGAATTGATTTTCTACTTCGGGCAAAATTTAATGTTGATTGTTGGAACAACGTTTTTAATAATAATGAAATTAAATTTTTCTCACGTTGTTAACTGTTTACTATTCAAACCATCGGTACTTCCCTCGGCACACATGAGAGTCAGAATTATTGCGCCATTAGCCACATTTATCAAGGCGAATCCACTGTTATGGCTTTACTACCAGCTCTCCTAACGACCGTATCCATGGCGTATCGGCGGTCGCATCTTCCTGCAGCCTCAGAACGCGCCGCGCCGTACCCTCGGGCGACACTCCGCTCCACGAGCGAAACAGAAAACAATTCTCACAGATCGTCAGCCAACCTCGTTTTGGAATTAAGTCATAAAAATGCAGCGTTGCGCGGCGAAACAGGTTCGATGTACGATGGTCGGCCATTATCGATCTTGTCGCGACTGTCGGCCCTAATAAGCGGTTTGATGCGGCTTGATGGCTCCAATTTGGGGGTAGGGAAGCCAACGAATTAGGATATTCCCCGTATAATAAGGTCGTGCCCATTACATTGGACTTACGTGAACCCTTTACTAATAAGACGATTAGACGAGTCCGCAGGATCCACCGATCGTGCGAACAGCTGATTGACGGGTCCTGGACTACCAATACGCAGGCAGGATGTGCTAGATTGAGTAAGCCCACAAAAATGTGTGATTTAGGTTAAACGCAATGATATTAAGTAAATGTGTTATTTATGAATAAATTATTTTGTAAACTATGTGGATGTGGCTTGTTGGCTTATACCATAATGGAAAACGCCCTTACCTCGGCCTTCCGTATTCTTACTTACTTACTTACTTTAAAAAATAGGTTGGCAGACCTCTTTTTGCCTTATTATGCCCCTTCCACATATAAAAACTAATGGTCTGTGCTTGGATCAAATTAGACGATAAGGGGGTGAGCCGCTAGTACAAGGTGAATGGTACTGATAATAGTCACTGGCAGAATGCGGATTCGAAACCAAGACATCGCTGCCATAGTTTTGAAGTCTGCTGGCTAACCACAACGCCACTGGCACACCCAAATTCTAATTTCACAAAAAAATTAAAGGTCTAATGAGTACAAAATTTATTTTTAAAGCAAAATTTTTGTAAAAATAGTAGTTTAATTAAATTGCGTATTCTTCTGAAATTATAATAAAAACCTTTTGAACCGTGAACACTGGGTTAAAGATAATTCTCTCGTTAACAGTGACACGTGGATAAAGCACAGAACAATCTCAAACAACTAAACAGAACAAATGAATTACCACACAACAGAGGAAGACAAGGATGGCCACAATAAGGTACACCTTTGACAAACAACCATTGTATTTTATGGTCTATTCAAGAAATGGTCCATAAAGTCTCAAAGCGCCGCCTCTTCTGAGATAACTCCATGTTTTCTTAACGCGCCCGTAAAGCCGACTTTGTCAAATATTTGTAGTTGTGTCGATCTCGCGCGGCTCTTTGAGCAATATTGGATGCAATGGGACGATGATTGGACTTAATAATTTTCTTTACTTTTGGAATTGCTTCGCAGTCCTATAGTCATAATAAAAGGATCCTTTTATTGTCTAACTTCGACTTCGCGTTTATAAACCTGAATAATCTCGATAATTATGGTCGGATCGAACAATGTGCATTATTCACTATTTTAATTGGAATCTTCCCAATGAAATATACGTAATCCTTATGGTATAAAACATATTGGTTCACTAAGTCAAGCAACGATTATGTTTTTTTTTATGTTCAAGCAAATTTAGTGTCTTTACTGTAAATCAATTATAAACCTCTTTACAGTGCAGGGACCCTCTTTTCCTTGATTTTGGAACTATTTCATAATAATATGTTTTTTCCCCGCCCAAATATTTTTAAACCCATACAGTTCTAAGTCCGTCACCCACCAAAAATTCAAGTGCATCATTATGAAGTTACAATAGCTAAAATTTTTGTATGAAGAGCTTGAAGAGTATCATAATCTCTATCTATTTGTTATGAGCACTGTGATAATTACTTTCTATACCATAATGTTATAGGGGATTATTACAACGAATTTTTTATAAAACTACTAATTTACGTTTATTTGTAGTCGCGTTTCGCGCAGGTCCACGATCCACGAGTACAGGATAGAGTAAATCATAATTAAAGGAAACCGGTTGATAGTAACGTGTATATTTGCCCATTGTACTCCACTCCATATATTTGCCATCGTACTCACTTTTGTTAGCTCATGCAACAACATTAATGGAATCCAAACGCGCAAAAGAAAAAAAAATAATTTCATTATGTTGTCGTCCATCCAGGCCACTTTTGTTAATCAAATTAGGTAAATTAATAATGACTCTTATTTGTCCCCGGCAATGTTATTAGCAGTGCAGGGCCTACTGTAAGCAACCAATTGCATTTGAAAAGCATGCATTATCGTAATTAACAATTTTATCACGTCTTCATTACGTTATATTTGGTTTGTAATGGGACTTTTAGGAATAATCTGTTACCTGGTGTGTAGTTTGTTTGTTGTGTGATATGTGGAATTTGTGTTTGTTAATGCATATCCATTTTCCGCGTCGTTGTTTTAGCAAATTGTATTTTTAATATCGTCTAATGTTGTTTGGACATCTTGTTTCTAGTAAATGTTCCGTTCATGTAACCTATTCATGCAAGAGGAGCATGATAAAATAGTCCTCAGTATCATCAATTTAAACATTTATATAATTTTCACAATACGTTGAAATATCACAAGATATTGGTGACCATTAGAGATATTTAAAATCGCAAATGTCTGCAATTACGTTTTACGAAATAGGCTAACATCCTGTCTTATGACATTACTTCAAGTCAATTAGTTAATTAGTTCAACATCTCTTTTAAGAGCAATTTAGTCAATTGTATCTACGCTAACGTAAACTACATAATAAATGTCTTTCTAGCTACTAAACTGTCCTTTTCCACCCGGCGTCGTTTCTCGAACCATCTTCCACCTCATTTCCACTACAATAATACTGTACAGTCACGAGCGGAGTACTCTTGTCTAATGTTTTACAAAACAATAAACTCTTGTAAGAGGGACATGGCGTGGCCTATAAACATGATGTCAGTGGCATCAAGATTCATGTAGCATCATTACCAACAACCCCCCCCCCCACCACGGGGGATGGACAACCCCCCCCCCACTCGGTACACTCGACTGACACCCAACTGCCGTCCCTGACGATGGTTGATATGGCACAGAAACGTCAGTGATGGACGCATATGTCTTGACATTAAACGAACTTGCATGTTGTTTCGCCTAATGGTACAAATAAGCTGGATTTATCCCCTCTATATTCGGCCGCCTCGTCCGCTGTGCGCGCTGTGTAGTCTATACGACGGACTACAAGGATAAACTACTTAGTGAATCGTTCGTTTAGTGCTTTTAACAACCAAGGTTAATTGTTAGTTCATGTTCAGTACAATCAATAATAACTAACGTAGTGTGCTTTGTAAGTAAAAAAATATATTTATTAAGTTACATTTTTAGTAGCCTACTAGTGTTTAAAACTTTATTTGTCTTTTGCAGGTAGGTGTGATCAGAATGTGTTGTGCTTGCTTCATATCGTAAGTGCAGTAGTTTTATTTAGCTGTATAACTAATATACTACGTAAAGCCACGTTTACACCGTAGTTGCAAACACGTATCTCCAACGTGTGTTTGCAACTTTTAAGAAAATTCAGAAAATTTGTTGCCAATACGTGTTTGCAACACTCATTTCCGACAAGATTTTTTTTTATTTTGGGAAATGTTCCCATCGAGAGCTGGTAAATCCTGCGAAATCCTTTGATCTCGAATGATTGCCTTGCGTGGTAGGAGGGAAATGTTGACAAAAAAATAATGTTGCTCGGAGAAATGTTGGGAACTTTTGTTGCAAGCTTAAACTTCAAACGAGCTTATTATTGCCAACATTTGTTCTCACCATTTCCCACGCTTCACATTAATATTTTACACTCTTTCGAGAAGTGAATCCATAATCCCTTTGGACAAAACTGTGCCCAACGATACTACCTTGGAGTATTCCTTGTCAGTGCAGGTAAAGTGCACATCCTGTGGCCAGATAACCGGGCTTCCGGTGTCTAGTTCTCATTGTCAACACTTCTCGCAGGAATATGACACGTTATCGCGCGTCTCGGGTGAAAGGGTGCGATTTACAACCTGTAAATCACGAGACAAGACGTTTCGTTTCCCGCTACGCCGCTCCCGAGGCGTCGTCTCGTTATTTTGATCAACTGCCGTCCCTGGAAGCTGCGAGTGCGAGTCGTGGGCAGTCGTGAAAATCGGTGAAGAACGTTGGGATCGATGAACCAATCGGACGTACCCTTGAAATTTATGGTTTTCCATTCTTTAATTTAGGTTCACACTACGGTTTCCAGTGATAAAAGTTAATATGCTTGTTTTAAATTAATTTAAATTGGGAGAAAGGCTTAACCGACCTCTTCCCCATTAACATATTTGATGAATTTGTTTTTGGGGTTGGTTCGATTTTACACTCTCAAAAAGAAAATAAATTAAATAGCCAAAACTCTTCTCATGCATGTCATTTATGAACGTACATTATGGCATAAACTATCTCGGACCTCAATCATCCGCTTGGTCGCACTAGTCGCACTCACTACTACGGCCGTTAACATAAAACGCACTTGCACCATTAATCTAGCATTTCACTGTCACCATAAAAACAATTGTCACCCTCTCTTTGAAATCAACTCGTATTATTCCCCGGACGATTAATCCAGCCGGGCGGCAAGTGGACCAATTCTAATTAAAATTTAAAGCCCATTAAATCAAGTGAGACGTCAGCCCGGCCCATAACGGCCCTAACGTTCCCTGTAAGACAATGGGCGATGTAGCCGTAGATAGTGAAGAGCAAGGGCTCCGAGCGCGACCCTTGCGACGCTCCCTTGCGCCCGGCGCACAATGGGCCAGGAAGCTAGAGGTGCATGAAATTGTAACATCCCCGGGGGTAATTGCTTCACAATAACCTCTCCTCCTGATGGACACTTTTTGTCAGCGAATTAAAGCAGCCGTGATGTTAATGTGGAGTTTATAGCGGTTCGAGTGGATGGGAGGTTCCGGATGTAAATAGATACCCTTTGCTCCCCCGGACGACCAAGATTGTCTAATCGGGTTGTAAGTGCTGTGTTTAGCCTGGGTCGTATGATAGTTAAAGTTAATGTGGCGAATTGAAAGAGGGTTTGTTGGAAGTATCGGTTAAGAAATTGAGGGTTTTAAGTAATTAACAAGATATAATCGTTCGTCTCAATTTAAACGTTGCAGGTGCTTGTAGAAACGCATTTACAGGTGTTCATTTTAAAATGCTAACAATATTTTAAGCTGAAAAAATAAAATAGGAAATATAGTTAAGAAGAAGTCTGTACCAAAGTGTTATTTAAAGTCTTTAAAGTTTTTATAACAAAGTCCAAAACGTCAAGACCACCACGACCGGCATCAGACAATGCACAATCAAGACTGGCCAACGGTTTTTAATCTGCAACTTCATCGAATTTGTTTCGCCGAGGAACCGCTGATTCTGTCAGCAGGAGACACATGCACGGTGAAGGGTGAGGGGGGCGTATTCAAAAGCACCTCAAGAGGTGACCACCTTTGCCGGCAATCAAGTGCTATTGAGGAGTCGCCGCCGCGCTGGGGCGAAATTCGCTGAGTCGGGGTCGATCTCGGGTAAGGTTTTGTCCCATCTTATCGCGCGTTTGGTCGCTGAAAGGCGCAAAAAACATAATTAATGTGGATCGGGGCGTACGTAGTCATCAATTTGACAGGTAATAACAGAATACCTCTCGACCATTAATCTGACGGCGGATTCCTGCCTTCAGGAATAACAAATCGTCTCCGCCGGACAATTCATCAGACGTTTTGTGAAAGTTTGCAAAGGCGGCTTCAGGTGGTCGGTGAAAAGGCTCGGTATTAGTTTGGGGATGAGTTGCCGGTTCGGCCCCTGAGAAGACTCCCGGCTGCTCGATACGCTTTGCTCTGATGGACGATTTTAATAGTTTAGAAACCATGGAAAAAATAACTAAATTATGTAAGCGTTATTCACAACTTTATTGCGCTTTACAATATTTAGTTGCACAACTAGAGGTTTGACCGATTTTATAAAACACATTGTTTTTATGGTTATAAGGACTAAGCAAGGAATTACATTAATGAAATAACGAGTGTTTATAATAGCTCTAAACATAATGTAATAAGACCAACATCGATGCAGACACTCAAATGATTGAACTTTACAAATCCTCATTTGTAAAACATGTCAGAGCACGGCCAGAAAACGACGTTTTGTCAAAAAGAAAAATGTCGTTTTAAACATGCCACAGGAGTCTATGTAAAAACAAACCGCGCTCGTTCAAGATTAATGGAAAAAAGTTCAGCAAGACAAATAATGAAGGGATGATAAAAGGTGAGAAAACGCGGTGATGCGGGGGGACGTTGTGGGTGGGGGGAGGGGTGGGGGTAAAGTGACATGTATTAATGATAACCAATAGCACTCCGTTCCCAACTTTAGATTACTCCGACCGACAACTGTTCAATTGAAACGACTGATTTCTGTTTCTGGCGACAATTAAAATGAAAAAGGCGAACAGCAGTTGGCTCGCGTTCGACAACTTGAAAAATACCGGTGAAAAAAGCGGCCGCTATTGAAAAAAGCGCGGCAAAGGTGATTATTGATGGCGGGTGGTTTACATACGTCTTTTCCCGCCAAAATCCCAACAGACCGACGTCTTTGATTACTTCCTCCCCGAACAGATTTTTCCCCGCGACGTTTCAATTATTGGACAATATTCCGCGGAATATTTTCGCTCCTTGTTTCGCGACGGAGGAATATAAACTAATCAATCGCGCCACGCACGCAACCGCGACCCCGCGTCTTCTTTTATCATCGCCAATTCATTCTTCTCCGGAGAAAAGTTTTGTTCGTTTTAATAATCGCCTTTCTTCTTTTGATTTGACGAATTTGAATGTTTGATTTTCCTCCTCTCTCTCTTATAGATACTAGGTTTATTTTTCTGCGAAGGAACAATTCGCACATCGTTGATTGAGAAATATTAAGTTTTAGATGCATTAAAAAAGCAATTGACTTAAGAAGTTTTAATTTAACCTTTTACATATCTTTAAAATACTCTAAATAATGTTTTGTGACGACAGTTATCAATATCAGAATTGTAACCGACCACCAAATTTTTTCTACGAAGTTTATCTATACCATTAAATTTATCATATGGCTAACAAAGCAATCTTATACCTTTTTCATCACACTACATCGATATCACCTGTTTTCGACCTCGTTTCTACTGTCGAAACACCTGTTTTGCCGGCCTAGGCCGGCAAAATTTTCCGGCCTAGGCCTGCAAAATCAGCTGGCCTAGACCTTACATAAAAACATTCACAACACGTTGTATCTCAAAAACATGTGACTGCAACTATGAAATGAATTTGTTGCCCAGCAACCAGAAACTCAAGCAGTACATCTCGCTATTTTAGTTGAAGTTGAGGTTATGTTTTGTTTATTATGAACAAAAATGTAATTTTTTCACTCGTTTTGAATTTATTGAATTGTGTAGTGTGATGAAAAATATCGTTCATAACTCGGGCCGAAAGCGTTTGCCAACCCTCGATCGTTACAAGTTCTCGACTTCGTCTCGAACTAAAACACGATCTCGGGGCCGGCAAAACGCCACTTTCGGCCCTTGTGACGAAATATACTATTCTTCGCTCCCTGTTATGATGGTACCCCTTTCCTGCCAACCACTTCCACCACCACAGCCACCGCCACCACCAGCCCCCGCTGGCCGGATGCCTCTGTCTCGGCAGCGCCTTTGTCCTTCCTGATTGAGTCCTCCACCGGATGATCTGCAGATCATTCTTCCAGTCATCCGGCGTCCATCAATCTACCGGGTGTACCACGGAATTGACACGTCTCGCGTCTGCCTCTTATGATATCTTGCTCTCAGTCCATCCCGGTGACGCGCCTCTCTGGCGAGAAGACGGTAAGAAGTTCTCACAATTGTTGGGTCGGTTTTTTTGCATTTATCTTAGACTTCAGATGTAATAGATCATTGTTTGCAAGACTCCATTATCAAATTCTGTAAATTTAAATTGATAAATTGTTATTTGACTTGAAATCAAATTGAGATAAATATAAAAAATTTCGAAAGTGTCCCTAAATCTTTTAGCACTGTTGTTTGATGGTAAAAATAATACTTCAAATTATAGCTAACTACTTATATCTCCCTAATGTATTCTACAAATTTGTTTGAAATTTTATTATGTTGTCCTGAATTTATACATGCAAAGTATTTCAATGAAAATTAAGAGTTTGTATGTATCACAGTTGTATTTATACATAAAAAGCATTTCAAAACATGAAATTCACGTTAAATATGGTTTAAACGACATGAGTTATTGCTAGGTTCTAATATGTTGTATGAATTTAATTTTCAATTTAAAATTACAAAAATTAGGAGATAAATCCCGTTTCATATGGGCGTTTCTTTTGTCGCAGTCTTTCAGCGTCTGTGACTTTTATAGTCCATTGTTATTACAACCCTCGGGAGAGTTGTGTCTTCCCGACGTTGCAGTATTCATAAGTGAGGGGTCATCCATGCAAATGAGAGCATTGAGATGACAATCAAGTGAAAACGTCACCGAAGACAACAGCTGCTGCTCTTATCAACTTGACGACAATTGGAAAAAATGGTCCGAGAGATGACACTGGCACCAGGTGCAGGAAGTAAAGAGCAGGTTGGAGGGAGAGAGAGGGCGTATGTGAGTGAGAGAGAGAGCCAGACGGGGCAGGTGATGAGTCCTAATGTATTGTTCTATATACACAGCTCTCCAGTGACCCGGCAGAAACAGTTGACAACTGTTGGATCTACCCTCGTCACTCGGCTCGGACGAGAGAAAAAAACAGACGAGTTTGAAAATTCAGTAGGAGACGTTATTAGGGGAGAAACAATTGCTTTTTAAAGGTGTTAAATATATTACGAATTGAGTAAAGACTATTAAACTCCCGTTAAATGCTAGTTTTAGGTTGAAAAAAGCGGCAACTAACTAATATCCTATGTAATATTAAGTCTGAAATATTTTCGAAATTGTATCCATTTAGCTCTTAACCGACCTCTACGGGGCCCGCAATCTAAGGTCGGATAACGAAAAATGTCGGTTAAACCGAATAATATCTTAAATATGTGTTAATCGTAGTCTATGCAACGACTGTATAATGAAAGCTTTTGTGTCACATGTGGGGTATAGGCTAAGTTGGAACACGGGCCAAACAAGTGTTCTAAATCTCTGTTCTAGACCGTTATCGAAACATCGGCTCGCACGGCAGAAGTTGCAGAAGTTCCGTTCGGTCCTGGAAAAACGGTCGTAACCGACGGGCGGTAGATCCAAGGTCTTCCACTGTAACTATAATTAATTGTCAACTTTATTGGTAAATTTGAAAATAAGCGTCAGGTGTAGGGGCACTATTTTTTTTACATTTTAAATTGATTCTGTTTAGCGATAAGTTTATTAATTATTTTACGCCACACTATATTCAGTTCCATCATTTATTTTTTCTTGAATTCAACTACAGCGTTTAAAAAACTTCATTCCCATAGCAAACTTTAATTCCCAACCAAGTATTGTTATAAAATACAATACAACACGAAAGGGAAATATCACTCAAATCAGCCGTCAGACCGATATCGGTCAGGAATCCAAAACCGATTTGACGCAGGCCAAACAATCGTGAAAATTGAGTAAATGAAAAACAATAGGGGCGAATACTGGGGCCGATTCATCATCAGGGAAACAAGGCCTTAAAACATGTGAAGTAATCAATCTGTAGGGCAAACACGATGCGTCAGCCGCTGCCGTTGCTGATAGTGTAACATCAAATTAACATCAACGGTTGATTGATCAGTTTCATTTGGCCGCTGCATTATCACGTCTGTCCGGTGACGCCAAATCACCGCTGCTTCACTCTCCTGTGCTTCACTCCATCGCAGCATGCAGCATTCAGCATCGGTCATAACGTAAACGTACACCGGAGGTGGGTGGCCTGCTTTGAGTGTGGAAAGATGCAATCGGGTATGAGTATCTGGAAAGAAAATTAACAATAGTCAATGGTTTCCTTTTTTATACAGGAATCATCAAAACCATTACCATAATTTGTGATGGAAACCGCCTCTTTTACAGTTTAGATTTAATGCAATGGGAATATCTTCATTTTGTATTGAATTAACCACTGTCACAGATGGAAGGTTTTTTATAAAACGTTTAAGGATTAATTACAATTTCAAATGGTTTAAAAACTTGTACAGGTAAGTCATGCATAGGGCCTATAGCAAATAATCCACTAGCATTCTAGTGCTGATAAAAAAGTGCCACAAGTTGTTGAAAAGTTATTGACTCCCTAAAATAGAGAGCCAAATGTTTTAATCTACGTTGCATTTTACTCGTGAACAATTGGTTTTACCTTACGTTCAAGAAAGGTATAGCAATTCGCTGTAGCCTACAGTACCTGGCCAGGAATTAGATTTCGTCTTATATTTTTAATGGTTTACCACAATCATGACATTCGCTACAAACTCCAGAGTTGTAACTTGTTCTTTACCCGTCCGAGATCAGTTCGGGCCGTCGCCGTGGTGATCCCACGTATGAATGTGTGAATGATGCGGCGGCGGCGGCACAACAGTGACTGCAGCGCAGAGAAGCCGTCTGATGATTCTTGTAATAATAACTGTCTGCCAACCCTGACAGCCGTCACTCTTTGTTCTCTCTCATTATTGTCCTCTCTCCTCGTCTTCCTTCATTCACTTCAACTTCACTCCCGATTCGCCCGCTGGCAATCAATCCGTCTCCACCAAACCCGACCTAATTTTCCCCCTGCTTCCTCCGCCACTGGAAGGACCCTCGATTCGAGGACCTGTCCTATACTCCCCCTCCCTCCCCCCTCGCTACAACAGGCCCCTGTAACTACGCCAATTCGACCACAATTTCGATCATCGTTGGATTTGATGGCCTTTTGTCGGCCGGTCACGATGTGTGGATTGTGCCGGTTGTTATTGTGCCACCTGTTATCACCCTGTTCGGAAAAATTGGGTTCGGAGTGATTGTAAAGTAATTTTAAGATATGGAGAGTATGAGGAGTTCTTAAATAACGTGGGAAAATGATTTTCAACTCCCAACTACTTCCAGCAGACTATATTTTGAGGGATATAAGATTCATTTTTCTATATAGTTTTATTTTTTATTTTATGAACTCAAGCACGTCAAAACTTGATTGTTTTGAGTGAAAAATATAAATAATAATGTTAACTGTTTAGTTGTTTCATCTATTCAAAAGAGACGAAAACTTTAAAGATATTTTTTGTAATTTATATCTCTGAAACACACATACTGTATAGACCATTGTGTTTAAACCCAATACTAACTAACGAAGCAGATAAGAAATAAGGAAAGAA
>CM061534.1:142353271-142398925 GCA_030545055.2 Neoaliturus tenellus
TATGACACGTTATCGCGCGTCTCGGGTGAAAGGGTGCGATTTACAACCTGTAAATCACGAGACAAGACGTTCGTTTCCCGCTACGCCCGCTCCCGAGGCGTCGTCTCGTTATTTTGATCAACTGCCGTCCCTGGAAGCTGCGAGTGCAAGGCGTGGGCAGTCGTGAAAACCGTTGAAGAACGTTGGGATCGATGAATCAATCGGACGTACTCTTAAAATTTATGGTCTTCCATTTTTTCGTAGGTTCACACCATGGTTTTTAGCGATCAAAGTTTATATGCTTGTTGAAATTAATTGAAATTGGGAGAAATGCTTAACCGACCTCTTCCCCATTACCATTTGATAAATTTATTTTTGGAGTTGGTTCGATTTTACACTCTCAAAAGAAAATAAATTAAATAGCCAAAACTCTTCTCATACATGTCATTTCTGAACCACATTGGCATAAACTATCCCGGACCTCAAATCATCCGCTTGGTCGCACTAGTCGCACTCACTACTACGGCCGTTAACATAAAACGCACTTGCACCATTAATCTAGCATTTCACTGTCACCATAAAAACAATTGTCACCCTCTCTTTGAAATCAACTCGTATTATTCCCCGGACGATTAATCCAGCCGGGCGGCAAGAATGACCAATTCTAATTAAAATTTAAAGCCCATTAAATCAAGTGAGACGTCAGCCCGGCCCATAACGGCCCTAACGTTCCCTGTAAGACAATGGGCGATGTAGCCGTAGATAGTGAAGAGCAAGGGCTCCGAGCGCGACCCTTGCGACGCTCCCTTGCGCCCGGCGCACAATGGGCCAGGAAGCTAGAGGTGCATGAAATTGTAACATCCCCGGGGGTAATTGCTTCACAATAACCTCTCCTCCTGATGGACACTTTTTGTCAGCGAATTAAAGCAGCCGTGATGTTAATGTGGAGTTTATAGGCGGTTCGAGTGGATGGGAGGTTCCGGATGTAAATAGATACCCTTTGCTCCCCGGACGACCAAGATTGTCTAATAGGGGTTGTAAGTGCTGTGTTTAGCCTGGGTCGTATGATAGTTAAAGTTAATGTGGCGAATTGAAAGAGGGTTGTTGGAAGTATCGGTTAGAAATAGAGGGTTTTAAGTAATTAACAAGATATAATCGTTCGTCTCAATTTAAACGTTGCAGGTGCTTGTAGAAACGCATTTACAGGTGTTCATTTTAAAATGCTAATAATATTTTAAGCTGAAAAAATAAAATAGGAAATATAGTTAAGAAGAAGTCTGTACCAAAGTGTTATTTAAAGTCTTTAAAGTTTTTATGAAGCCTGGTTTCGACTTTGCCTAAGTGGCGACATTGTTGCCAACACTGTTGCCGACAAAGTTGCCTGGTCCAAAACCGGTCTGTTAAACCTGTCGGCGACTTTGTTGGCAACACTGTTTTTAATTTTTTGCTGTTTCCACTCAGTTGCTGACAGCAACACATTTGAAGCAACATTCTACGATTTTAGTCTGGCACTAGTCTCTGGATGGGTGATCAAACCACTATCGCCAAATACACTATGTGGTTTTGCCTTTGAAGACTTCTCTAATTATTATTTGAATGTTTTACTCTGAATAAAAAAATTAATGGACCTTAAGCAACACAGTTAATCCTCAACCCAGTAAATTTACCTATTTTATGATTTTCACACTACAGTACTAGTTTAGATTAGATATCAGATCCAAAAGATAGATGTTAGATGTTCAGAGCTAAAAACATGTAAAAAATAACATGTAAAGAAAATGTGCAAAATAACGTCCTGCCTCTGGAAATTATAATTTTTCCCACAGACAAGTCGGAAAAGCAGAAAAAAAACGAGAAACAGGCGTACACCGGCGAATTGCTCCGAGTGCGCATTCGCGGAGTCGTGTTGCCAACTGTCGCCGACATTCTGCTGTTTCCACTCCAAAAACAGCTGTCGGCAACTCAGTCGGCGACAATGTTGCCCCACAAAATTGTTGCCGACACGAAATTATCGCCGACATTGTTGGCGACATTTTTTGAGCGTTTCCACTCTTCTAAAGTTGCCGACTTTATCGCCGACTTTGTTGCCAACAGTGTTGGCGACAAATTTTGACAGGGTCGAAACCAGGCTTAACAAAGTCCAAAACGTCAAGACCACCACGACCGGCATCAGACAATGCACAATCAAGACTGGCCAACGGTTTTTAATCTGCAACTTCATCGAATTTGTTTCGCCGAGGAAACGCTGATTCTGTCAGCAGGAGACACATGCACGGTGAAGGGTGAGGGGGGCGTATTCAAAAGCACCTCAAGAGGTGACCACCTTTGCCGGCAATCAAGTGCTATTGAGGAGTCGCCGCCGCGCTGGGGCGAAATTCGCTGAGTCGGGGTCGATCTCGGGTAAGGTTTTGTCCCATCTTATCGCCCGTTTGGTCGCTGAAAAGGCGCAAAAAACATAATTAATGTGGATTGGGGCGTACGTAGTCATCAATTTGACAGGTAATAACCGAATACCTCTCGACCATTAATCTGACGGCGGATTCCTGCCTTCAGGAATAACAAATCGTCTCCGCCGGACAATTCATCAGACGTTTTGTGAAAGTTTGCAAAGGCGGCTTCAGGTGGTCGGTGAAAAAGGCTCGGTATTAGTTTGGGGATGAGTTGCCAGTTCGGCCCCTGAGAAGACTCCCGGCTGCTCGATACGCTTTGCTCTGATGGGACGATTTTAACCGTTTAGAAACCTTGAAAAAATAACTAAATTATGTAAGCGTTATTCACAACTTTATTGCGCTTTACAATATTTAGTTGCACAACTAGAGGTTTGACCGATTTTATAAAACACATTGTTTTTATGGTTATAAGGACTAAGCAAGGAATTACATTGATGAAATAACGAGTGTTTATAATAGCTCTAAACATAAATGTAATAAGACCAACATCGATGCAGACACTCAAATGATTGAACTTTACAAATCCTCATTTGTAAAACATGTCAGAGCACGGCCGGAAAACGACGTTTTGTCAAAAAGAAAAATGTCGTTTTAAACATGCCACAGGAGTCTATTTAAAACAAACCGCGCTCGTTCAAGATAATGGAAAAAAGTTCAGCAAGACAAATAATGAAGGGATGATAAAAGGTGAGAAAACGCGGTGATGCGGGGGGACGTTGTGGGTGGGGGGGAGGGGTGGGGGTAAAGTGACATGTATTAATGATAACCAATAGCACTCCGTTCCCAACTTTAGATTACTCCGACCGACAACTGTTCAATTGAAACGACTGATTTCTGTTTCTGGCGACAATTAAAATGAAAAAGGCGAACAGCAGTTGGCTCGCGTTCGACAACTTGAAAAATACCGGTGAAAAAAGCGGCCACTATTGAAAAAAGCGCGGCAAAGGTGATTATTGATGGCGGGCGGTTTACATACGTCTTTTCCCGCCAAAATCCCAACAGACCGACGTCTTTGATTACTTCCTCCCGAACAGATTTTTCCCCGCGACGTTTCAATTATTGGACAATATTTCCGCGGAATATTCGCTCCATGTTTCGCGAACGGAGAATATAAACTAATCAATCGCGCCACGCCACGCAACCGCGACCCCGCGTCTTCTTTTATCATCGCCAATTCATTCTTCTCCGGAGAAAAGTTTTGTTCGTTTTAATAATCGCCTTTCTTCTTTTGATTTGACGAATTTGAATGTTTGATTTTCTCCTTCTCTCTCTTATAGGTACTAGGTTTATTTTTTCTGCGAAGGAACAATTCGCACATCGTTGAGTGAGAAATATTAAGTTTCAGATGCATTAAAAAAAGCAATTCACTTAAGAAGTTTTAATTTAACTTTTTACATATCTTTAAAAATACTCTAAATAATGTTTTGTGACGACAGTTATCAATATCAGAATTGTAACCGACCACCAAGTTTTTGCTACGAAGTTTATCTATACCATTAAATTTATCATATGGCTAACAAAGCAATCTTATACCTTTTCTTCGCTCCCTGTTATGATGGTACCCCTTTTCTGTCCAACCACTTCCACCACCACAACCACCGACACCCCCTGCCCCCACTGGCCGGATGCCCCCGTCTCGGCAGCGCCTTTGTCCGTCCCTGATTGAGTCCTCCACCGGATGATCTGCAGATCATTCCTCCAGTCATCCGGCGTCCATCAATCTACCGGGTGTACCACGGAATTGACACGTCTCGCGTCTGCTCTTATGATATCTTGCTCTCAGTCCATCCCGGTGACGCGCCTCTCTGGCGAGAGAAGGTAGAAGTTCTCACAATTGTTGGGTCGGTTTGGTATTTATTTTAGACTTCAGATATAATAGGTCATTGTTTGCAAGACTCCATTATTACCTTCTGTAAATTTAATTGTTAAATTGTTATTTTGACTTGAAACCAAATTGAGACGAAAAAATTCGAAACCCTCCCTAACCCTTTTAGCACTGATGGCTGATAATAAAATAATACTTGAAATTATAGCTAACTACTTATATCTCCCTGTTGTATTCTACAAATTTGATTGAAATTTTATTATGTTGTCCTGAAATTATACATGCAAAGTATTTCAATGAAAATAAGAGTTTTTATGTATAAAAATAACAGTTATATTTATACATTTATACATAAAAGTATTTCAAAACATGAAATTCACGTTAAATATGGTTTAAAACGACATGAGTTATTGCTAGGTTCTAATATGTTGTATGAATTTAATTTTCAATTTAAAATTACAAAAATTAGGAGATAAATCCCGTTACATATGGGCGTTTCTTTTGTCGCAGTCTTTCAGCGTCTGTGACTTTTATAGTCATTGTTTATTACAACCCCTCGGGAGAGTTGTGTCTTCCCGACGTTGCAGTATTCATAAGTGCGAGGGGTCATCCATGCAAATGAGAGCATTTGAGATGACAATCAAGTGAAAACGTCACCCGAAGACAACAGCTGCTGCGCTTATCAACTTGACGACAATTGGAAAAAATGGTCCGAGAGATGACACTGGCACCAGGTGCAGGAAGTAAAGAGCAGGTTGGAGGGAGAGAGAGGGCGTATGTGAGTGAGAGAGAGAGCCAGACGGGGCAGGTGATGAGTCCTAATGTATTGTTCTATATACACAGCTCTCCAGTGACCCGGCAGAAACAGTTGACAACTGTTGGATCTACCCTCGTCACTCGGCTCGGACGAGAGAAAAAACAGACGAGTTTGGAAATTCAGTAGGAGACGTTATTAGGGGAGAAACAATTGCTTTTCAAAGGTGTTAAATATATTACGAATTGAGTAAAGACTATTAAACTCCCGTTAAATGCTAGTTTTAGGTTGAAAAATGCGGCAACTAACTAATACCCTATGTAATATTAAGTCTGAAATATTTTCGAAATTGTATCCATTTAGCTCTTAACCGACCTCTACGGGGCCCGCAATCTAAGGTCGGATAACGAAAAATTTCGGTTAACCGAATAATATCTTAAATATGTGTTAATCGTAGTCTATGCAACGATTGTATAATGGAAGCTTTTGTGTCACATGTGGGGTATAGGCTAAGTTGGAACACGGGCCAAACAAGTGTTCTAAATCTCTGGTTTTAGACCGTTATCGCAACATCGGCTCGCACGGCAGAAGTTCCGTTCGGTCCTGGAAAAACGGTCGTAACCGACGGGCGGTAGATCCAAGGTCTTCTTCCACTGTAACTATAATTAATTGTCAACTTTATTGGTAAATTTGAAAATAAGCGTCAGGTGTAGGGGCACTATTTTTTACATTTTAAATTGATTCTGTTTGGCGATAAGTTTATAAATTATTTTACGCCACACTATATTCAGTTCCATCATTTATTTTTTCTTGAATTCAACTACAGCGTTTAAAAAACTTCATTCCCATAGCAAACTTTAATTCCCACCAAGTATTGTTATAAAATACAATACAACACGAAAGGGAAATATCACTCAAATCAGCCGTCAGACCGATATCGGTCAGGAATCCAAAACCGATTTGACGCAGGCCAAACAATCGTGAAAATTGAGTAAATGAAAAACAATGGGGCGAATACTGGGGCCGATTCATCATCAGGGAAACAAGGCCTTAAAACATGTGAAGTAATCAATCTGTAGGGCAAACACGATGCGTCAGCCGCTGCCGTTGCTGATAGTGTAACATCAAATTAACATCAACGGTTGATTGATCAGTTTCATTTGGCCGCTGCATTATCACGTCTGTCCGGTGACGCCGAATCACCGCTGCTTCACTCTCCTGTGCTTCACTCCATCGCAGCATGCAGCACTAGTCACAACGTTAAGGTACACCGGGGGTGGGTGACCTGCTTTGAGTGTGGAAAGATGCAATCTAGTATGAGTATCAGGAAATAAAATTATCAATAGTCAATGGTTTCCTTTTTTATATAAGATAGATAGGCCTACACAGGAATCATTTAAACTTTTAACACATAATTTGTGATGGAAACCACCTTTTATACAGTTTAGACTTTGCATTGAATTAACCATTGTCACGGACTTAAGGTTTTTTTATAAAACCTTTAAGGATTAATTTTAATTTTAAATTGTTTAAAAACTTGTCCAGGTTCCATACAGCAAATAACCCACTATCATTCTAGTGATAAAAAAGTGCGATGTTGAAAAGTTATGGACTTCCCAAAATAGTGAGCCAAATGTTTTAATATACGTTGCATTTTACTCGTGAACACTTGGTTTTACCTTACGTTTGGCCAGGAATTAGATTTCGTCTTATATTTTTAATGGTTTACCACAATCATGACATTCGCTACAAACTCCAGAGTTGTAACTTGTTCTTTACCCGTCCCGAGATCGGTTCGTCCCGGGCCGTCGCCGTGGTGATCCCACGTGTGAATGTGTGAATGATGCGGCGCGGCGGCGGCACGACAGTGACTGCAGCGCAGAGAAGCCGTCTGATGATTGTTGTAATAATAACTGTCTGCCAACCCTGACAGCCGTCACTCTTTGTTCTCTCTCATTATTGTCCTCTCTCCTCGTCTTCCTTCATTCACTTCAACTTCACTCCCGATTCGCCCGCTGGCAATCAATCCGTCTCCACCAAACCCGACCTAATTTTCCCCCTGCTTCCTCCGCCACTGGAAGGACCCTCGATTCGAGGACCTGTCCTATACGCCCCTCCCTCCCCCCTCGCTACAACAGTCCCCCGTAACTACGCCAATTCGACCACAATTTCGATCATCGTTGGATTTGATGGCCTTTTGTCGGCCGGTCACGATGTGTGGATTGTGCCGGTTGTTATTGTGCCACCTGTTATCATCCTGTTCGGAAAAATTGGGTTCGGAGTGATTGTAAAGTAATTTTAAGATATAGAGAGTATGAGGAGTTCAATAACGTGGGAACTCCCAACTACTTCCAGCAGACTATATTACGAGGATCCAAGATTTATAATAGTGTTTATTTTTTTATTTTTGAACGTCAAGAAATCAATTTTTTAAAGTGGAAAATGTAAATATAACTGTTAACTGTTTAGTGTTTTATCCAGAAGAGACAAAAAACTTGAAAGATATTTGTTGTTGTTTATTTATGAAACACACATATAGACCACGGTTTAAACCCAATACTAACTAGCGAAACAGATAAGAAATATGTAAAAAATGTCACTTCTAGTACATTAATTAAAACCCTTATCATAAAAAATAACACTCGTAGCTTTGGCCCATTTCAACTGCAGACTGTCCCACTAATCTGCGCCGCCATGAAACGCTTGGCTGCAAACAAGCTAGACTAAATAACGTGGAAGTAGTGTCACACGGGGAATATTAGGAACGGAATAAAGCCCCTAACACCACAACATACGAGCACTGTAGCAGCTAGACTGCACCTACCTTTCTGTCGCCTAAAGTACGAACAAGGTGTGATATTCGAGCAGTGTATCACCCGTGGACCGGCACTTGTGTGCGGAGCTCCGTGTGGTTGTGGTGATACATGCAGCTGTGTGCGTTTTCCAGCTGTTCCCAGTGTACCCGCCAGATGTAAACTCTCCGTACAAGATGTACACAGGTAATTATCCCAGCGATTGCAGCGCCGTCGCAGTGCGGCCCACTTAAGCCCTCCAAGGGTGTCGGGGAGGGAGGGGGGTAGTTTAGGGGGAATGCTTCTTTGTTATTGTACTTTCACACCCCGCGCTGTCATTTTCCCCTTGATTAAACCCTTTCGTCTGATAAGATTATTTTGGTTATGACCTTATTTTGGAGAAGTGTTATGGAAGACTTTACTTTCAGTTGTAACGTAATACAGTACATTTCTTTTCTTGGTCGAATTGGTTTCGATTTACAGTACAACAAATTTATTTATTTAGTTTTCCTAAAGTTACTTTCCTTTTCGAGACAAAGCTCGTTAGCTCCACTCACTCGTCCTCTTTCCTTTTTAAGAAGAGCTCGTTCGCTTCGCTCACTCACCAGGACAAAGGTTGCTGCACTTTTGTATAAAATTGTTAAACCACAGGCAAAGATGTAACACGTTTATTTCTATGGTTATGAGCCATTATTTTTTCAATTTAGTAGCTCCAAAAATCTTTTTAAGGATAATATGTTAACTTTTGAAGGAATTTTCCGGCCATGATACCATCTCAAAATTATTCCTCGTGGACAAAACCAACATATTCAAACAAAACATCGAAAATCTTTGGGGAGAAAAAATGTTTTTGGCCGTATAAACAGTGCTTGTTTTATATTAGGCTTAAGGTAATATTGTAAATATTTTGTCTCTCTGCACAAAAACAAGACCCTTTGCTAATATTTTGGTTGTTTGAACAGTGATACTTTTAAATGAAGTTTTACAGGAAAATGTAGCCTAATATGGTAAAACTTTAACGCCTTTATCATTATATGGGAATTAATTCATTACTATACTTAGAAAAAAATTAAAAGTAGATATATCATTTTTGTTATTCCCTGAGTTTTAGATAAAATAACATACTGGTAACTAAGAAATTTGAGGGTTAAAGATATTTGCTACACTCTTTTTATAGTAAACAAAGTGTTACCACAAACTAAATTAGCTCAAAGTTTACAACTATATTCCGTAGAAATTTTAATTAACCAAAAACTTAGCCGACCGCGTAGAGGGCGCGGCGGGATCGAAAATTATGTAAACAACCTCCCCGAGGGAAAATGAAAAATAACGAGGACAGAGCGGGCAGGGCACTGCGGCGGGGAAAACAGAAACGCGCAGAGTACACCGCAAGACGGAATTATCATAGTCGTAAAAACAGCGACTCGACCAAGAGAAACAATAGACGGTGGCGCGGTGATGAGAAAACTTTTAATTAGGCGGGAGAAAATTGGGGAATCCGTGTCGATATCAGTAACCTGATTAGGGGAAATAAGATTTGGTCCTCACTCGGAGCTCCGGGCGCCTTTTTGGATTAATTGATGACGGTGAAGCTGTGGACTCGCGAAATTGAATTATCGTATAGCCCGCTCAGCTGGCGTGGTCCGGGTACGAATTAGGAAACGGACTTTTAGAGCTAATTCCGACTGTTAGTTATACGACGGGTTATGATGCTTTATGGGTGAAAAGTTGGAAATTAATGAGCGTTAGTTTTGAAAACCGGTGATTTCCCCTTAATTGGATTGGGCTGTTCTGGCTCGAAGAGTTATTTTATCGCGTAGACATTTCATTGCTAACTTTTGTTCGATTGTGACTGATATTTATTTGTTAATACTATAATCTCCTTGAAAATTTTATTTACGGGCATTTTAGTACAAGAGTTACTCTTGTTGTATAAAAGTTAACATTATAATAGGTTATTGACACCAATTGCATGACGCAAGCACGAGTTTTATTATGAATCAAATGCAAGTCATAGTACACCAAATAATCCGAATTATTTTTCTTAGAATAATTTTTAGCATAAATAAATCGTGCAATTAGTCTCCATGGAGTTTACACGAGTCAAATGGGCCTTAATAAATCAACATTTCTGTTTTAAATTAGAAATACCCTGTAACCCTGACTAAAACAGAAAATACTTAACATGTTTTTCTCATCTCTTCCCAAAATAATTTTTCTTAGTAACTAGAAGATAAAGAAAATTATAAAATAAATTCTTCTTCAAGGAATATTCTTAATTGAGAGAATTATTTTTCCAACTAAGGCTAAATTGTATTTTTACCACACAGCTCAATATGATCGGATAACCATTTAGCAAATCAGTTACCGTGGTGTCCAGTGTCCACTAATCATTTACATCTACACGATCAAAAATGTAAAACAGGACAATAAAAATAAACGCTATCATTTCTGCACGACGTGGCCTGCTAATGGGCAAACAAAATCGCATTATTTATATTACCGATAAAAATCGGACGTGTTATTTGTCCTTGGATGACAAATGGATGAACCGTCCAAACTATCGCAATTACGTTCGTCCGGGCCGAATTCGGGAATTAACTTTTATGTTTTGAAATTCAAATGTCAGTCGCGCCTCGTGGGTGGGGGACAATCGGCATATTGTGAGTGATCCGATGATTGATCGGTTCTGTTTAATTAATTATGATCGATTTCCGGCGATCGCTAATTCCGCGGCGGAAATGCTGTTTTACAAACCGTCCGCCATGTTGGCCGATTCATTATCCGGCTCATTATTTAAACAAATGCGCCCATAATTGGCCGTTATTCTTTCCGATTTGTCGCTTCCATCGCATCGTGCGCTCGGTACGTGTGTGTGTTCCTGGTGGCCATTCGTCACCGATATTCCCACAACAAACATCGACATGCGATTACGTCAAATCCGTCATGTCGGCGCCAACAGCGTCACAAAGTCCGTCGGTTTTTGAGTCATCGCCGCCTAAGTTGGATTTATGGCGTTCACTTTGAGTTATTGGCTGTTCGCCTGGCTAACGTTGAAATTTTGATCCGCGCTAACGCCGCGTCAACGCTCGTTTCCCCGACAATACCCGGCGTTTATCTTTTTTAATCTTTGCCAGTCAAAAGTGAAAATCCACTGACGGGCTATTGGTGGGTATTTCCGTGCTGTGGACACGGTGTGGGAAGCATTTAATAATGTGACAGGTCAGGCGAACATGGGTAGGGCAACAACAAGCTAATCCCCCTACTTTTCAAATTTCATACCTTGGTCTACTATTTTCCTTTCGAGAATTTGAATTATTCTACTTATAGCTATTTAAACTCAAGACTGACCAAGCAAAGGTGATTGTTAAAAAAAGGGCTTTACATACTGAACATTTTAAACGACATTACATACATACATTACATACTCGACATTTTAATGTTAAATACAAAATACATTTACCAAATTCGAAAGTTTCCCATCACACACTAAAACACTAAACATTTAGCCAGAGTGAACCTAAATAATCAAAACATATCCATCCGTACTTTAGCTTTCCCAGGCATATTTACATGTAAATCAGCCAGTTACTTTATGTATCCATAAAGAGGCAAAACACGCGTAAAACCTTACAATAAATAAGTGTAACGAAGACGCGAGGGACATCAAAGTGATGCACAACTCATTAGTCGAGATAAGAAGAAGAGAGGTCCGAGCGCCGAGCCTTGTGGGACTCCTGACCTGTCGTGTCCCCCGTGTTTTATGGCGATGGCTTTTACGGCCTCGGGATTGGCTTCTGGCTGCAGCGCGCAGCAATTCAATATTATCTTTTCACTCATAATCTTCGTCAATGGCTATAAACGTGTCGGAGCCGGAGTGTGAAATATTGAACGGCTGGCAGACTTATTCACAGATAAACAACTGCCTCCAGGTATTTTTATGGTGATGGTGTTAATCCCGGACGTGGTGGAATGTAGAAAGTCCGCGGTTCGATTGAATTACGCAGTTAATCTGTCCTGAGTCCTGCTGGATAATACGAGTCCTTATCCAATTAAATTGGGGCTTCGACCTCGTTCTTCCCTCTAGAAGGAGAACGTTTAGATATACAAGTGACGTTAGCGTCTAGGCGCCCGGCGGTGGTAGTAAACAAACGTGAAGGTCACGTGATGTGGGGTGGGGTGGCGAGGAGGCTTCAACGTTCGGACGTTGATGGGGTAACGTGAGCCTAGGGGTCAGATTGGGTTACGGCCACGGGAAGTGCTACCTGCTGCTCTGACTGAAGCCGTACCGAACCAGTTTTGGGCAACACGAATGAAACTGTTACACATAACTTTGGTGTTTTGAAGGACGCGAGCATTCCTGACAAAAAGGTAATGAAACTATCCTCAAAACAAATTGATTAGCTTATTTAGATTTAGGTGCAATATTAACTATATCAAATTTCTTTATTTAGGTATTACTTTTTCAACTTCCCTTATTATGTGAGAAGTATTAATATTTATGATACGAAAGTTTATAAAATTGTTTTCAGGACACTATTTATTGCTGGATGTATAGCATTTATTGTGTACATCAACTCTTCCACGTATTTAGTGGGCCTAACAAAAAAACAACTAATTTAAGTGTGTTTATTTTCGGGCACAAAGTATCAAAATATCACGTTTTCTCGTTCCCTCCAAACGGATCATTTCGGTACCGTATCTTACTGAGTATCGTTTCCAACAGTTGTCAAACACGCATCACGTTTGTTTATCAGTCCCTAGTTAGTTTGACGGTTGTCGGATGTAAGATGTCGCATGACGGGAGCACCAAGGTCGGTGAAAGTTAGCCGTGGGTCAGCGTCAGCCTGTTAACAGCGACCGAGTTGAGCGGGACAAGCAGTAATTGGAAGAGTTATGGGGCGAGCATGCAACCTTGCGTCACGCCGGGGACCGGGGGCTGCGGCCTAGGCTGGACACCGACCATACCCGTCGGTGGTCCTCCCTGTCTACAACCTTACGTCACGCCGGGGACCGGGGGCTGCGGCCTAGGCTGGACACCGACCATACCCGTCGGTGGTCCTCCCTGTCTACAACCTTGTGTCACGCCGGGGACCGGAGGCTGCGGTCTAGGCTGGACACCGACCATACCCGTCGGTGGTCCTCCCTGTCTACAACCTTGTGTCACGCCGGGGACCGGAGGCTGCGGTCTAGGCTGGACACCGACCATACCCGTCGGTGGTCCTCCCTGTCTACAACCTTGTGTCACGCCGGGGACCGGGGGCTGCGGCCTAGGCTGGACACCGACCATACCCGTCGGTGGTCCTCCCTGTCTACAACCTTGTGTCACGCCGGGGACCGGAGGCTGCGGTCTAGGCTGGACACCGACCATACCCGTCGGTGGTCCTCCCTGTCTACAACCTTGTGTCACGCCGGGGACCGGAGGCTGCGGTCTAGGCTGGACACCGACCATACCCGTCGGTGGTCCTCCCTGTCTACAACCTTGTGTCACGCCGGGGACCGGAGGCTGCGGTCTAGGCTGGACACCGACCATACCCGTCGGTGGTCCTCCCTGTCTACAACCTTGCGTCACGCCGGGGACCGGGGGCTGCGGCCTAGGCTGGACACCGACCATACCCGTCGGTGGTCCTCCCTGTCTACAACCTTGTGTCACGCCGGGGACCGGAGGCTGCGGTCTAGGCTGGACACCGACCATACCCGTCGGTGGTCCTCCCTGTCTACAACCTTGTGTCACGCCGGGGACCGGAGGCTGCGGTCTAGGCTGGACACCGACCATACCCGTCGGTGGTCCTCCCTGTCTACAACCTTGCGTCACGCCGGGGACCGGGGGCTGCGGCCTAGGCTGGACACCGACCATACCCGTCGGTGGTCCTCCCTGTCTACAACCTTGCGTCACGCCGGGGACCGGGGGCTGCGGCCTAGGCTGGACACCGACCATACCCGTCGGTGGTCCTCCCTGTCTACAACCTTACGTCACGCCGGGGACCGGGGGCTGCGGCCTAGGCTGGACACCGACCATACCCGTCGGTGGTCCTCCCTGTCTACAACCTTGCGTCACGCCGGGGACCGGGGGCTGCGGCCTAGGCTGGACACCGACCATACCCGTCGGTGGTCCTCCCTGTCTACACTCTGGAAATAAACTTTGTGAAGGATTCATAAATATTGATTCAGGTAATAAATGATCATAGAAAAAACATTAGAGTAAGTCGGGGTCGATCCGAAGAATATATTGAATAATTTGAATTACTATTCCGAAATGTAACTTCAACTTTTTTGTTTTGTTTAACGAATCGCATGATAATAATTTTATATATATTTTTATTTAATTGAGTAATACTTAAGTTGTTTGCCTGTTTAAAGAACAACTGTCAAATATGCAGTGACCAATTGTTTATGCTGTTTACATAGTGAAGTATTGGACACCGAAATTTGGACATATATATTCTTTAATGTTCTATTAAACCCCAAACCGAATTCATAGGCCTATCTCCTCAAAATTCCTTTTAATCTAACTGGTTTCTTATTTTTCCACTTGCAACTCTTACTAACAGGTTGTAATAATATAGGGGATACTAATGAAACACCAGTAAAAAATATAATGTGCTTTTTAAACATGAAAACTTCATTTTGTATGCCTTCGATTGAATCTTTGTGCAATTATAAATCAATAGTGCTTTTTAATTTTTTAATCTTTTGTATACAGCACTTTGTACTCAGTTAATGTCATATTACCCTTAATTGTCCTCATGTGAAGTATGAAAGGATTAGAACAGTAAATATGCATATAAGACTTCATGTATGTGTTGTAGATGTGGTCCATTTCGGGGTCATGCTGACTTTTCACAATTTTATTTTTGTGGACGAACAAATATAAAACTTTATTGTAAGTTAACTGCCACTTTTTCATCAAAAGTAGGTATAATAGAGTATTGCCACAGCTAGCAATCAAGTGTGATATAACGTTTTTCATGATTTGGATGATTACCGTTTTAAAATTTGATTGATAGCAATTTCTCAGCAGGAACGCGACCTCACAAAAAAGGGCGAAAATCAATAACTCGCTACAATCGGTATGACCTTTTGTGAATAATAATGGGACATAAAAGTTCATGGAGTGGTAGATGAATCGTCGCTATAAAGAAATATAGCGTGTTTAAGGACGGGTATTATTCTCCAAGTAAATTGCCGGTTTAGATGTTCCGTTGTTATAAATATTGATAGCATTTCCAAACGTTGCATTATGCCTACTTAAATGAATATATTCGGTAAACGTATTTAGGACTAGTACGGTGATGTTACAATTGCGGGGATTTTGATCTTGAACGGGTGCCAATGAAAGACATTTTTATGATATGTCGCTAAACGATTTTAACTTAACTTTTAAACGATTTTAACGTCAATCTGAAGTTCAGACAAGTAAGTTTTGTTAACTCGTTTAATAAAATGACTTGGGACTACCACGTGAGCAAATTTTAACAGCGATTAGGACTGTAACACCAGAAATGCTGTATAGGCCCTAACGCTTTGCAAAAAATCGAATACCGCTTTGATGTCTGAAGAACAACAAATGACACTCACATTGAAACGTGGTACTAAAGAAATTTGAATTTCCCCTCTTCAATTTGACATTTTAATCGTTTAAGTATCTTTAAACTTTTTCAGTAGTGTCCGTTCAAAATCCCGCTTTCTTTTATGACTTTACTGTAAACTAATAAATACGTTTTATAGATTCTATTATGTAAAAGCAATTTGGATTCTTTTAGTTGCATGAGGTGGGCGCATTGGCCTACTCATGTGTTGATGCTAGGCCTACTAGGCCTATACAGTTCGTGTATTTTACTCGTTGAACCTTTAAACATACATTACCAAGACAGCAATATAATTTCTTCTGTGTTTGTCCATCAGTGATTTATTGTGCATGTTTTGTTTACATTTCCCCCCCCCCCTTTCCACTTGCGTATGTATAACAAATGTCCTTCGCTTACAACCCTGCTAATCACAGTTGTTATGGTCGTGGTGGTTGGTAGCAATGGTGGTGGTAGTTGGTACACTGGTAGTGGCCGAATGATAGCGAGTAGCTCACCGCTAAGTCGCCCACCCACGCTACCAACCTCCCATTACTATAAACTGGCCGCTCGGATCTACCATATTTATGTAAGTTTCCTTACAGGTCTAATTACCGTAACTCAGTCTCCACGTTGTTTATTGACCGCTATAAAAATGATATTTTATTCCGCGCGCGCTGAAACGCTGAAACACGGCTGGTTTATGCGGCCACTAATGCATGCACGTCGCTATATATTGTGATCGGTGCGTGAGTTTTACAATCCCGAGGTTGGTCACAGTGTCGCGCCGCGGCGGCCGGCGCAGTTGTACCACCACCTGCTCTACACATTTGGCGCCTCGGTGGCCTTTATGGGACCAAATGGGGGTTACCATGCCAAATGATTTCATGGTTGGCTTTCGGATTTAACACGTTCGCTACCAGCCGCCGCATATATGCGGCGGTTCGGCCAATCC
The DNA here is from genome assembly GCA_030545055.2 of Neoaliturus tenellus. NCBI lineage: Eukaryota > Metazoa > Arthropoda > Insecta > Hemiptera > Cicadellidae > Neoaliturus > Neoaliturus tenellus. Next base: position 142,369,592 of record CM061534.1, read on the forward strand.
CACAGCCCACCAAAATAATCATGGACTTCCCTGTAGACCGGCCCTCGTGGTTGTGACTTATGCCACAGACCACGAATAGAAACCGTCCAAAATTAGTTTTCACACTTCAAAATATCTTAATTTCATTAAATAAAAAATATATACAATTTTCTCTTTATTTTTGGTAATTTTTTGAGCGCCGCACATTTGCGGCGCATGGTCAGAGACTAAGTGACGCATGTTAGCGTCGGCACTAATATAACCTTATTTTTAGTCATAACCTTTGAAAAGCGAAAAATAAAGTACGGCTTATACATAAAAACATTGTATTGAAATATTTAGTTTACAAAAAGAGTTGTTTACAATTCATTTACGTAGTATAATTATGGTGTTTTACAAGTTTACAAAATGCAAATGTTCATAAATTTTTCTTACACAATAAACTTTTTTTAATGTGTGATATAAGAGATTTGATGAATATTTGTGTAAAGGTATATCAAATACGTTAAAAAATGTTACTTTCAAAAATACATTAAATAAAAATGTACGTAAAACATTTTAGTGACGTCAGTGATCGTTTTAGCCACAGACCAAGCGCCGCACATATGCGGCGGACTATCCCGTAGACCGCCCCTAAACTGTCTGACCATTAAAATAGACCGCACTGAAGAAATTTCGTATTTAGTATCATGGAACCATCGCCGCAGATATGCGGCGGCAGTCTATTTTAATGAGCCCAGCCGCCGCAGATATGCGGCGGTGGGCTCTCAGTAGAACTCGCCCGCCGCAAAATTGCGGCGGCAGGCTATGGTTACGATTTTTTTTTAACATCGTGGTAGCGAACGTGTTAATAATCCCTTTAATAAAACGCTAAAAATATGGTTCGATAATAGGGCTCCGATGATTTATACAGTACTATATTTAATTTTATGGAAACCAGTTCCCCTACATGGCTAAATCTTTCCCTTTGAAATATTAATTTATATTTGCCTAGTTGATATCATTCCTGACCATCGTTGTGCAAATAGTACCAGGCTTACCCACATTTTTTTTTTAATTATCAATCTTTTACATAAGGTCCAGCACGTGGAAAAGTTACACAGTTTTAATGCTAGCACTGTAAAACATGATTCGCCTTTTTAGCGAATTTCCCATAGGGAATAAGCTATTACCGTAGGTCTCATGGAAAGACCTAAGCCCGGGACCATGTTACTTTTTCGTTTTGAGGTGCCCAGAGACCAAAAATAATAGTCATTAAAAATTTTATATATATATATATATATATATATATATATATGTATATATATATATATATATATATATATATATATATATATATATATATATATATATATATATATATATATATATATATATATATGTGTGTGTGTGTGTCCCTAGACGATAACTCTCGTAAAAATGGTCCAATCGACACCAAATTTGGTAGAGATGTGTAATCCTACGTTTATTCGGATGAGTTCGAAAACCAGACATATCAACCTACCGGAAGGGGTAGTTTTGGGGGGTTTTGTACCCCAAAAATGGGTTTTTTGCATTTTTCATATGTAAATTTAAAAAATTTTTAATTTTTATTTTGACCATTGGATTTAGCTCAAAAAAACACACAATTTAGTATTTTGAAGCTTTGCTCTATCTCCATTGGTTACCGAGATATTACAAAGTCTAAAGACAGTACATTGTCTTTTGGGGCTCCAATGTTAATCTTATGGAGAATAAGGATGTGTTAATATTTCACTTATTAACCAATATTTTTGGATGAAACTTAGTATTTAGCTTCATTTGGTTGAGATTCATCCATTTAAGGTAAAAATCTTGGTTTTTTTTTACTTATCATGGCAGCAAACCTGCATACTCTTTTCCCATGTTAATCATATGGAGAATAGGCAAACTCTTTTATTTATGGACAGATTGATGAAACTTACTATATGGCTTTATATGGTCGAAATAAATTTTTTCTATGCTAAAAACCTACTTTTAGTGTCCCTCATGGCAGCATACCTGCATACTCTTTCCCTATATCTTAAGGAGAATAGACATTTATTTCCCTATTTATTTTGCACGTGATGAAATTTTGTTTACAAGTTTAGCTGGTCAAAATTAATATTACTAATTTGGAAATTCGCTGAGTACGCAGGTCTGCTGCGACGGGGGGTATTTTTATTTCACTTTTAAAAGTTTGTTCACTTATAAAGTAAAATAACTATTTTATGTAAATTACAGAACTATTTTGAGAGAAAACTTATAAATAAACATTGAAAGTGACGTCCTAAACTATTTTTATTTTAAAATGTCAATATTTTATTGCTAATTTAACTCTTGACCGCCAACATCTGTTGTGTTCTCTCAGCCCTCGTGTCGTCCCGCACTGGCGGAGATTCGGCAACCGTGGACGCCTGGCGTGACACGAGCGCGTTGACGTTGACTGACGTGGCAGCCACGGCCGTCTGTATATTGCCGGCCGTTTCGGTGTGGACCGGAAGCTCATTGTTGCAGCGGTGATGACAAATCGCAGTGGCAGTGGCGGCATTGTACCGGATGATATAGTGGGCCGAGCACCGACTTAATGATCAACTTAGCTCTGACAGTCCGTCAATTAATCACATCTGCCTCCACCTTGTTTACACTCGAGCCTAATTAGTTTTAAACGCGTTCTAATTGAGATGTCTTCGGAAGCTTACCGGCGTCGTCTTCGGGAAACCAGCCCTAATCTCATAAGTCCCGTATTGAGATCGAGAGATCTTCACTTCGCATTGCGAGATTACAGCTGACTTCCCCCCCCTCGTCGTTTCGTCGTCATCGAGTCTTAGCGGCCGACTTGTTAATTCTCCCGGACGGTTATTTCATGTTAAATTCATTTCGGATTTAGATATTCCTTCCTTTATGACGGGCTTTTGCATTCGTTTGAATAAATTGGGGATAAAAGTAACGCATAATTAAGGATTGAGAAAATAAAAATAACAGGCAATAAACATGTCCATTGAAAAAGAAATCAAGCGAATTATTCAGTACAATAATTCCCCGAGTACTGATATAAATTTTTTGTGAAACAAAACCCTAATAAACATTGCATGCATTTTAATATTTTTGGTATTACCTTCAACATTTCTTTCGCACAACTTAAAAGCTTCTCCAAATATTTCCAGATCCTGTAGATCATCCAGAAGACGCTCAGCCAGCCAACAAGGGTCGCCGGACCCGGTTCGGTTCCCCAGCAGCCCGCCTCGCACGTCCGTCCATGAGTGATGTTCCCCGTGACACGGATCACCCGGTCCGGTATGATTTACCCGGTATCCGCTGTAGTCCGGTCCCCGAATCGTGCGATCGTGCTCGGGAGGCGTCGTCACAATTGGACTGTCCGGCGGGATTTATCGTCCATTGTACGAGCTGCCACTTCCTTGTCGCATTTTTCCCGTATAAAGATATTGCTGAGGCCGCTAAATACATCAATAGGTGTCGGCCGGTGGATTTATGTGCCTGCGGGAGGAATTAATAGTTGGCCGGCGTGGCGCGGCGGACGGGCGCGCAGGAACGGCCGCGCGAAATAAGTCATCCACAGTGTGATATAGTATTGTGCCGACGTTTATTTGTTTCGCCAGTTTTGTGCTTACGGATGTTGCGAAGGGTAACGTGCGGACGAGATGGGATCAGTTGCTGTGTTGGTCAGTTGAGTCAAATGGTGTACAGTAGGCCTACAGTTGATAAAGTAAAAGAACTGCTGGATGTGAACCCAGTAATTCCACATCCTCATCCCCATTATAAATTTAAGACGTCGTTTTAGTTGTGTTTTTGCTAATGTATGTTACTAGGTAAAGTTATATTTTAGGGTATTGCGCGTTAATCACCCTATCTGTACTCAACGCGACTTTTATTTTATTGTAAGCGATTTGTTTTAGTCTACAGTAAAAATAAATTAAAAAACATAGGTGTTAACCTTGTGCTAAGAGATTTTTTTATATAAAATCTATGCAAAACATGCGGAAAACAGGATCCCAACAGTTTATGGGAAACAGTGTATTGCATGCTGTTAGTATTCCAAAGGCAAAGCATTTGAGCACAATCTGGAAATATAATATTATTCTAACTTGTTCCAAGTGTAACATAATTATTTATTTTTTATTATAGTCCAGAATAATCCTGGTAATACTCGATAACGTCCCCTTACATAACCTTTCCAGTTGGTATTCTTTAATTTAGACTCCTAACGCAAACTACAGTACCTCCTGCTCACAAAACACTCGTCTACACTGGTGGGCGCTTCACACGCATTAATCCAAACGAACGGTGAAAACAAGAAAACTAAAATTCAAAATCGTCTCAATTACACAATTACCGCAAAACAAGTGGTGCGAGATAACCACAATTACGAGGTAATACCTGGCCAAACAACGCGGTTTGATAGATAGGTAATTGGATGGCAAATAAGAAGCGTTTTATAATTAGCGTCCGACCGATTCCAAACAAAGTATTCCCAGCTGATTTGCGTCACATTTCCCAACGCAGCGCCGGTTGTAATTCCGTCAATATTAATGTTGCAGCCAGTTTCGATTCATTTCCTGCTAAAAATGATTAGTGAACTTGTTCGGAACGGTTTACGTCCGCCGCGATTTTTCATTGGTTAATCTCTCCCGTCGATTTGTTGGATTGGGTTGCACTATTTGGTTTGCTGATTTTACAGTTGATTTTTATGCTTTTGCACTGATGGGTTGTTTGTTGGTTGGCTGGTGTCTGCTTTTGGTAACAATAGGTGTCAGTAAACTGTTTTCACCTTTGAAACTATTTTATTTATTAACTTTTAGTTTTTAGTAAACATTTTTGAAAATACTTCAAATGTAACCAAACCGTCCAATTTTTCTGAATACAAAATATTACTTTTTCAATTATTGTTTTTTTATTATTTTTCATCGTCATAATTAGGCCTACTCTAACTAATTTGGAAAGGAGTATTAACGTTATTTATTGTAATATTAATAAATATAAATGATTAGATTCTTAGTGTACCCACACAAGTCAATGTATACACAAGTTTGTGTGTATTCGAAAATCTGCCCATTTTATCATACCAATTAACGTCATAATTATAACTTAGACTTTTGATGTTAATAGTTAGGATTATTTAGTAGGCTACCGCAGAAATTTTTGCACTGTTCCAATTTTGTAGAAATTTTATAAAATATTTTTAAATTAAAAAGAGTTTAATTATTTTTATGTTAATAATAAAGTAACATGTTTTCACGTCACACATAATCTATTCATATTCATAGTAATAAAAGATTTACTGTTTTTCGTTATGTCTATTAAGTTTGTTAAATTTGTTTCGTTGTTAAAATTGTGTAGACTGAAAATAATTTTAAGTGACTTATTTATTCAGTTAGCCTCAATTATAATATCATAAAAGTATTCAAATAAAAAAATGTGCAATTTTAGCTCTTTTAATTAAATTTAGAAAATTGTAGGCTTATACTAATTATTAAATCCTACAAATCACAGTAAGGTAAATCCGGGAGAGATGGCGCACATTTTCAATATCGCCCATAAAAAAATCCCATGATGCACTTTAGGAAAACATATTTATTTTACGTCATAACAAACAACTTTTCTAAGACATATATTTTTTGGAGATTTTTAAATGCAACCTTTAGTCATAATAATTGACCTCGAAAAAAATCTTACATCGCGGCGTCTATCCCTTATACTCAGGGTGACATGCCGTGCCCTTATGGGTGATATGCCGCACTCTAATTAAAATAAAAACTAGTATTTTTAAGAGCAAAAATCATCAAATTTATTGTTAAAATTTATATTCATAGTAAATAAAAAGGTCTAGGACTAAGAAATCACACTGAAACTCTTCCAGCTGTACGTTTTATTGTTTTCTTATGAGTACATATCAAAGCTAGGTTAAATTTAATTAAGAGTAAATAATGGACTTTTAAAACAAGTAATTAAAATATAAAACATTAGGACAAAATTAATTAGTCAATTTTTATGAGGATTTTTTCCTGTCCTTTAGCCCACAATCTACACAAAATGTTTTGAAATTTGTACAATCTTCATGCACCCAAGCCTTGCATGTTAGGCAGCACAACCAGTCACATTTTGTTTTTAGTTTCCTCGTATATTTCCTCACATTCCTTACACGTGTCAAGGGATATTTTCTTTGATTGATCATTACTATAATTTGAGTCGTCGGGGTCTGAATCGCTGTTTTCAAATTTCTGCCTCCCGGAAAGATATCCCCAGCTTGTATCCTTGCAATTGCCACCTTCAGTCTTTCTGGATCCCAAAGACCACCAGGCTTAGCCTCTGGTTTCCGCCTATAAAATGTAGGCATTCACACCTAAAAAAAAAAAAAAAAAAAAAAAAAAAACATACTAGCTACAATATTATATTTATGTAATGCATAATAGGCCTATGAAAAAAAAACTATAAACATGGGTAATATGTAATTAAACGGGAAATTTGTTGAGTTAACAGATTTTTATGTAGGCCTAAAGAAACACAATATATTCATCTCTAATATAATCTTACAGTAAAGAAATATCGTGTATTGTTAGGCCTCTAATTTCATAAACAATATTTTAGTAACGTGAATCATGTTATACTACGCAAAGGAGCGTAAATTTAAAATAATAGCTTAAAGCAGAAAGCATAAGCTATGTGTTGGAAAGAATGTGAAACTTGGTTCTTTAGGCATTTTGAACTTTCAAAATATGCATTATGAGACGCTTGAACAACACACCAAATAAAAGAGAAACGTTTTTATTTATTTAAACCAATTATTTTATTAGTGCGGCAAGTCTCCCAGTCAAAACTACCCGCGGCATGAATACCGGATTTCATTGCGGCATGTATCCCGATCTGTAGGGGAGAGACGCCGCACTCTGTAATTCCATGACCTTGGCAGCCATGTTGGCCGAACTAGAATCAAAAGGCTCCCAATAGAACTCACTGTTTATACATCTACCCAAATGTTGTAATGTATTCCTCTGTTTAGCTTAAATTATGAACTAACGATAACACCAAGAAAGATTTCAATGAAACATCCAGTGACTGACCTTGTTTATTAACGATGGGTTACGTATATCTTCCACGACCGGAATAAAAACACCTGCTACACGGCCTGGCATCCACTGCGCATCAGTAGCGCGCTTTCGCGCACACTCTGTCGGCATTTGCCGAAACTAGGGGGGGTGCGCAGTCTATACCGCATGCGGCAACTCTCCCGGACTTACCCTAGTGGATGAAAGTTTATTCAGACTTATGTTGTTAAAAAACAACAACAATTAAACAAAAGATTCAATTACTTTTTCGCCTTATCCACCAATTACTATCTGTTCGATCCCCATCTTTCTCCTGGCTCATTCCAAACGTATCGCCGGTTGTCAAACATGTTAAGAGCGCCACCCCGGAGTATTGTTAAGACGTGTTTCATCTCGGCAAACGAACAATGACTTGGATAACCAAACACGCCGTGTCTCCCTGGAGCCTTATCACCTGCGTCGCGTGCGTGTGTGTGCGTGTGTACGCGTACGTGTGTGTGCGTCCCGCTGCTTGTTTTGTGTCACTGTTGTGGGACCCGGCGGAGCTAAGCAACACGCGCTTGAAGCGTTTACAAACACGTATCACTCAGACACATAAATCTTTAACAATGTCTATAGTGAGAGCCAGCACCTGGAGTGCGTAATGGGACACTGTGTATAACCGATCGCCCGCCTGGGACACTGTTTGGAAGAAATAGTTGTGAGAGGAGAAACTTTACTGATGCCTCAGTAGCCGAAAAGTTATATTTTCTGTATTGATGAGGGAAAACAATAGAAAGTAATATACCGTGTCTTAAAAATGTTATATACCGGTACCACATGTAGACCTAAATAATAATTGTTCGACTTTTTTTAAACCTAGAAAAAATCTAAGTGTGTTATGTCTGGAAAACGTGAAGGCCATTTAGCCATTTTCAAGTTTTCATAACAATTTTTCATAATATTACAGATTTTTTATAATTATTGTTTGAAGTTACTATAGTAAGCTGTTTTAATTTGCTATTTAAGAAATTAATACCAAAATAATGTTTATGCTGCCTGTTTATCTATTTATTGAACTTTAAAATGTGTCCAATAACTAAAACCACCTTGTACATTCATTTTCACCATCCTGCTCTACAGATTTTCCACCAAATCACCAAAAGTGAAGCACCCAACCCATCCTAGCGCCATTCTAACCCAACAATCCGTCTGGAACTCAAACATCTCGCAGTAACGACCAACTATCACTCACTCCTTTCATCCGACAAGCGCGTCAAGTTGAACGGCCGAAATTCAGATTCATTAGGCAGGATGGATGGGCGACCAGATTGTTTTCACTCTGTCACTGGCAGAATTTCCTTATTAAGACGGATTTATGACGGCGAGTATCGAGCGGCTGATTTGTCCGCGTCACTTCGGGGGATCTTCGGTCATTTGGCTACCGAGCTTCGACGGTAGCGTCGCCCCCGGGGGAGGTCCACTACCGAGGCTGCCTCCCATCCATCTCATCACTCGGCTAACGGTAACGGGTTCGCCCGCCTACAGCATCACGTCATCTGGATTTTGGAGTGTGGTTTAAAAATTTGCCTTACATTTCGCCAATGTTTTACTAATTTAATTCGATACATGAAAATAAATCAAACCCGCCAATTAATTCTTCAATCTATTTGAACTTTTTTACACCTTAAGAAATGTATATAGATGATTTTATTTAATAAGGATTTTTCGTATTTCATTGACTTTTACGTCATTAGAATTATATAGATATCCTGTAGATTGCATAATAATGAAGAACGTTAACCTGTAGTAAAAGTATTTTTTCCTTCGGGGTTTTTTTTAAGAATATAGAGAAATTTAAAGTTGATAAGCACCCTGAAGATATTTTCTCTTGACGCTTGTTTCTGGGAAGAGCTTCATGATGCCTCCGTGTGACAGAGCGGTGCCAATTTTCGAACAATCTCATCGAAGGTGCCAGAGCGTGTTACACACGTACACGGGCGATTGATGGTGCACTGTTTGCGGGGTTGTGCCAAAATTCCGCCAAATTTACAATCCGTGACAATTAAAAGGTGGGATCAAAGGAGCAACGGACTGAGGTAATTACCGGGGAAAATGGAATTCCCCGAGGGCGGTATGGCACGATATTGAGAGAGCGCAGCGAATTACGGCGCGATCGTGGAGAGGAAGACGTCAGACGGGACAGGCATGGCATCGATGTCACAGCGTGAGCGAGCAGCGACGCCTCCCCGCCCCTGGTGGCGGAGCGGCGAACCACCGGCGCCCCCGGCACAGTGCAGTACACAACTCACGCCTCACGACACAACACACACACAACACACCTGCAAACGCTCAAAGAGTTGGGAAAATATGTCAAAATATGACATCACTAGTGTGAGTATTGTTGGTAGTTGCCGTAAAAACAATCTTACCTAACCCTCTTCTCTCATAATTCCTTTATTTCAAAAGTTTTATCGTTTAACCCCATTTTTCAAACGACAAACTACTTTTCAACATCTATATTCATACTATCGCGGTTACTATATTCATATTATTATTATCATTGCATATCCATGCTTCTTCGCTCTAAAAAATATCTTCTTTATGTAAGCCTGTAATATTTTTATTTCGTTCAAAAAGCAAATTCGTCTCACTCCATAACTCCAGTCATGTTCATATTCATTTTATTCAGGATTGGACACTTATATTAAAAAGTAAAAAAACGAATGAGCTGATGAAAAGCCCCGTAAAATTTTTTGGACGGAGTTCTGATGAATTTTTTAAATAATTTATTTCTGACTTTTACACGGGTTTACCCCAGAACATTCTCGATTATCGGCTGTGTAGATGTCTTGTGATAGAACCCCAGAAAGACGGGAAGACCAAGTCATTTGTATATTATGTAAAGACTGCTGCGAGCGTCTAGAGTCGGGACACCTTGGAAATCTTCTCCATGGTTATAGCTAATTACTCTACAACTAACCCCAACAACTTCGTCAATATTTCGCCGAAATGTCCGCTAATCACGGATCTACATTACAATAAACATTAGCGATCCGAAATCTCGCGAGATGCGATCTGATCGGTTTCACCTTTAGATTCAAAGCGTATACATATTCATCGGCACGAGCGTCTGATCATTTACGGTCTGCCCGGACGATAACAATACTGCCAGTGTACCCGGGGGTCTCCGGTCTCCCACCTACGTCAAATTAGAAATTTGAGCCCGGGCCGGGTCACGGCGCGCCGCCCCCGCCCCTCGACCGCTCGCGGCCACCGCAGAACGTTCCGGGTCCGACCCGACGTGGTAAATTGTTAACGGCTAGTTGGTGTGATGTCTTGATCCCATTCTGCATTTTCAATTTTGGGAAAGTATAACGGGATGCCACCCGAGGCGGGTTGAATTAGAATAAAGGTCTGTGGATTTGGCTTGGCAATGTTTATGCGGGTGTTATGTGAGCGTGTTTATAATTTTACCTGTTACATTCTTAACGGGAAATAGTTTCCTTAAGTTTTTTTTATTTAAGATTATAATCGATTGTTACAATTGAGCCAGGAGAGAGAAAATCGTCGGTTTTGAGGCTGGGAGGTTCTTTATATAATTATACAGTATCATAAAAATGTCAAATAAATCCCCCTGCCAATAGTGTATTTCTATTTTCCCTACTCATGACACATTACGTTATAGGCCTAATTATATTGATCTACTTGAAGCATTCTTATATTTTAAAGAAAAGGGCCTACTGTATAGGGACGAGGTAAATAGAGTGTAATCAAAATTGGACATGGAATTAGGACCGAAATCTCTTGCAAGGAAATAAAAAGGCAGTTAGAACGAAATAATAAAAAAACTTTTTTAGTGACTATTTCAAAATTTGGAAAAAACTTAAACTTGTTGACGCTTTTAGATTCATTAATGAACGAAGCGCCTGTATATTTGCACACACAAATATTTTCATATACAAAAATTTTTTACCGTGTGAAATGTGCAAGTTTATGTGAATCTTACGTTAGCAAAATGCCTTTGTGCCTTCAACCCCGGAGTTGTGGAAAGATTAAAGATGAAAGATACAGCAAGTTTCATGTAATAGCCATATTGTAGGAGGCTTCACGCGTCCTATATACTGTTTGCCTACGTTTACTGCACGGAACTCATTTCATATATCAGGGGGTTTAAACGACAGTAGTAACCTGTGCGTTTCAAGCTTTCATCTATATGAAATAAAATATTACATGATGATTTCACTCAGGCTATAACTATTAATTTAATTATAATATATCATAGATGTTACCTAAATCGGCACTTATAGTATCACAAACATTTGATACCTAGATCTGATAGTTGACAGTTGACCTGATAGTGTGGTCATGCCCAGTAGAAAATATGTGAATACTAGAAACGGTGTTAATACGTTAATTCCAATACCGTAATTTAGTGTAAGACATCTTTTTACTAGTAGGTCTATTTTGGCATATTATTGTATTTCATGGACGTCTGGCACTTAACAGAGGCATCCCAACCCATTGCAAACAACCCCACTCCTAAATTCGACGACTGCATTAAGTAGCCTTCAAACACTTCTGCTCCTACAGACGCAGACGGCGAGGAAATATAGCCAGTGGTGGATGCAAATTCCAAAAGTGCAAAGTCCACTCCGTTATCAGGCTGTGCTTCTGCAGCCACAAAAACGACGAGCGCCGTCGAGTGACAAGCGAAAAAAAGATATGGAACGGGACAATGCTCGATCGGATAAGGCGGGGAGCGACATAGCGCACGGCGGACCTAATTGGCAGGATGAAATACGCGGCCTTGCCACTCGCCAGGGCCTAATTAATGCCGCATCGACACTAATTGTGCCCCGAGACCTGTGAAATTCCTCCACTTGCTGAGCTACAATCGCCCTCCGCCCGGGAATCCGCGGTTGAGTAATCGACGCATTGGCGTCCACCGTGCATGCGTGTTGCAGTTGCAGGAATGCGCTGTACCACTCCACCACTTCTTTTTTGCGTTCTTCGCGAGTGATGTTCGCAACGTCGACGAGCTGTCTCGCGGGTGGTTCGCGTCCAGGTGACGTTGACGGTGGTCTTGACGGTTATCTGTTTTGCTCACTAAATACGTGATTGATTAAATTTTTTTAATATTCGAAGATATTTTTATATTTTACTGTGGACTGCTCCAACTGGTATTTTCTGAATTTATCCAAAAAAATCGTTTGAAATTGAGGAGGTCTATGTAAAAAGGGCGTATGCCGGTATACGCCCTTTTTGCGGAGATGGCATTTTCAGATTCCTTGTGTTTTCATTTGTAAGTCTGTGAAATTTCATGTTTGTATCTCTTTGTTTCACCTTCTACTGTCTGATTGTATCAGCTGATGTTTAGGTCTATGTAAAAAGGGCGTATGGCGGTATAACGCCCTTTTTGCGGAGATGGCGTTTTCAGATGCCTTGTGTTTTCATTTGTAAGTCTGTGAAGTTTCATGTTTGTATCTCTTTGTTTCACCTTCTACTGTCTGATTGTATCAGCTGATGTTTAGCCCGCCTATGTAAAAGGGATGTAATGTCTATGTAAAAAGGACTTATAAAAACATGTCTATGTAAAAAGGGCGTATGAAAAACATGGCGGCAAGCCATCTCCTGAAAAAGGGCATATGTAAGCATTTTTTGCAAAAGGAATTTCTTTAATATTTTAAAATAAACACTCCTAGTTGTAAATATAAAACGAATCACCGGTTATTGAATATTATTTCATTAATAATAGTTTAAGTTGCCTAGGTTTCAGGTTAAAAGATACACTTGAATGAAGTTTTGCACACTCCATATCTCAATTGTTGGTTTTCAGACTACAGCCCTTTTTACATAGACCTCCTCAATTACGTTTATTTAGTGTGTATATTTTTAAGATGTACTTAAAAGACCAAGATCTTCATACTTCTTTTGTGGAGATAACAACCGCCCTTTAAACTACTATTTCTATTTAACATCGCAGCCATTTATACTCTTTTAAACTTTTCCATTGGTTGCCCAAAGTTATTTGGTCTCAGTAAATAAAAACTTCAATGTTTTGTTTGATAATTGTGATACGCATGACTGAGAGTATAAAAAGAATATTTTTTATATTCCTTGAAGTGTTTTTTGCCAAATCTAAAATAAAGAAAACCAGAAAAAAGATGGACCTTAACTTATCGTGAAAGTTGGACTTTCATGTATGTACGCCATTTTACATCTTTTACTTAACCATCTGACTAATTGAAGAATCCCCCAACCATAAAACACGGAATACGCCGTAAATTATTTTTACACCGCTATAAGGTTAATAGGTTTTCATATCGACCCGTGGAGAGGCTAAGCGGCCCGTGTAAGGATGATTAGTGAGTTGTCGACAGATAGCAGCAGCGATTGCGCATGCGCGGGTATGGGGCATGCGCACACGAGCTATCTTCGCGCAGCGTTGTCCATCACATCCCTGGAGATAGCGCGCATCGCAGTTGCTTTTACCAATACCACGAAGTAGGTGTAGTACTAAGACCGGACCCGCAATAGCGGAGTTGATTTTAGACTGGTCGAAAAATCATACAGATTGTAAAGGCTTTTCCTTCGAAATTCTACTTGAACACTAAACACTGTATTTTAGTTTAACCATTTTCCCCAAACAAACGCCAGCCCGACCTATGCAAATGAGTTAATAAACAGCGGCCGAAGAAACAAAACCTTCTAATTCCGGTGACCATTCTAGGTCCCGTTATCGGGTAGCTTTTTCTTCAGCAATTGCACCAGAAGCCCCGTAATCCCGTAATGTGCCATGCTAATGTCCGAACTAAGCAGGGGCTCTATGGTATCGGATACTTTCCGTAACACCCGCAATGGCGTTTAAATCCCAAGAACATCGATGGCCTAATGTCCGCACGGCTTACTGCCGATATTAAAACGTCCCTTATTGTTATTGGGGACACTAACACTAAGCACGACTCGCCGCCCATTATTGCGGTACGCGGTAAATTTCAATAATTCCTGCCGCCCCCCCCCCCAGCTGCTGCCCCCGACTCACGGACTCTGTGTTACGATTCACGACTTGTTTCAGGTGGCAATTAAGAGGTTTTGTTTTGAGACTAATGATTCACGCTTGCCACTGGATCTAGGCGCGGCAAGGCTTACAGCTGCTGCTAACTTACAATAATGGACTCCCCTGTTATACCATGCCACTTATCAGTGAATATTAAAAGTCTGTTAGAAAAACTGATATAATTAAATATCTATCTATAATACCACTACAAAAATATATGTGATGTGTTTGCGTTGTTTGTCGATTAAATTAAATGAAAAACATGATTGGAGATTCTGCAGTACCGACCGCTTTGGATCTTTATTTCAATAAGACTACAATGTTAAATTTCAAAAAGATTCATTTTAATGTAATCTTGACTGAAATGTTAATACTTAGGACACTGTGAAATAAAAATCACTATATGGAGCGCGTTTTATGAGATTAAACAAATGAAAAGAACGCGTCAATTTTCAAACGAAAAATGTTGAAAATACTTTGTAGTTTATCAATAAAACAATCAATAATATAAAGATTTTAATTTCGCAATGCTCCAGGTGTTAAAATTTCTTTTGAATCGACATAAATATATTCATAGTTTTTCGACCAATATTAAATGCGTGTAGCAGATATTTGTAACTATGGAATAAAAATTTAAGGCGGTCGGCACTGCACTCTTCATTCAACAGCTATTGATATTTTTAATCTTATAAAACTTACGTAAAAGTTTGAATGTTGTATGTAACTTACTAAATTAAATAACACAATATGTTTAATTCAATAAACCTGAGTTTTCTTTCTCAAGATAATTACTCATAAAATTTACACAGCAGGTAATTGTAAAATTATTCAGAAGAATATAAATAAGACGAACAACCCCCTTCATTTACAACACTACCTGTACTTACTTTCTGTTGGACAGACCATTATAAACTAATATTGTTATTTTTCTCATTTTATATTTTCACATAAAATTATTTTTGAGGACCATTTTATAAAATTTATCACTGTCGCAAATTTTCCTCCATAGCGGTTTTATTATTTTGTATTATTGATCTATGAAGTGAGACATCAACATTTATACTTTTCCACGAGTTCCAAGTTTCTCACACCTGTCACCAGGTAGCGCCATCTCAACGCCGCCTAACCGGAAGTGACGTCATGTATCACTTATCAAAAACCGGAAGCCGCTATTTACCCTAGGCACTTCCACTGCCCATTGTCTACCAACTCAAATATTTGTACCACGAATCTTAACCTTCTGATTAGCTTATTTGTCAGGTAAACGCGCGGCGCCGGCGCGGCGGAAGCAGTGAATGGTTGTAGTAAACCGTAGTAACCTGTATCTATGAATGAAGGTTTTTACCTTCTCTATGGTTTGAATTTTCGTATTCAATCACTGTCGTGTAAATATATGTACTTATATCACATGACTTTACATACATTATCTGATAATAGATACATACTTAATTTTGTAGAATATAGTACTAGTTGCACCTTTTTTTGTCCTGTTTGTTTTAAAGGCCAGCCAACCGACCTGCTATGTGAGTGGAAATTGTGCGTTGCATTTTATTATTTCGGATTTTTATTTGCTGTGTTTGAAAAAAATACAACTTTAACTAGGTCTGACTTCAGTTGTACTGTATATGATGATTTGCAGAACCAATACTTAATTGGATAAACCTGTTGCGTACTAGAGGTGTTTTCACCTCCCTCCTTCCCTCTCATGAAGTGTTTTGCACCGTTTGCCCAGTGATAATTGGCACTCCCACACCTCGGCGTCTGCCACAGCCACCGCCACTTCCTAGAACCTCGGTGCGTGCGTGGCAGCAATCAATTGACTGACTTATCTCAGACCCCCGCGACCTGACGAGGAGGCGGGAACAACTTACTGTCACCGGAGGCAAAAAACGCCACGGAATCGCATAATTCCGCGTGATATTGTCCGAGGTACAAAAGGACAGTCGTGACTGGAGGAGATTCTTCTCCACCCCCCCCCCCCCCTCCCCGGGGGCTAGATCGGGGCGTTACACTTGTCCGGGAGATGCACTGCTGCAGTCAAACAATGGTTGCATAAATCAATGCAATTAGAGTTGTCGTTCGATCGGACGCAGCGTCGGCTCCTGCAGCCCCATTGGCCGAGGTTTTTCTCTTGTTGAACTCGCTGTTTTACAAGATGGAGGCCGAGATCGTGCGACATTTTGTCCCCGTGCTACTGTTCTGCCATCGCACACAGCACGCTCTATCGGGCTGCACGAATAGTTAGGGACGAACTATCCGGAAATTTCTGGACTCGGGGGCAATCGGTTTGATTTAAATGTTGTTCAATTTCTAGAAAGGATACTTTTTATGGACAATTTTAAGATCATATACAGTATAAATTTTAAAGTCTGCACCAAATGGGTATAAGCCGTGAAATTTCTTCTAGATGTCAGCAAAACTGACTCCTTCCGCAGAAAGGCGCAACCTGTTCAGTACTGTGTATACAGTTAGCTTAAATTCCTTCAACGTTATTCCATGCCTAATCTGCAGTACATGATACTATAATCGCTTAAAACTTAAAAGATCAATATATTTCAATAAATATGTTAAACTTGTTTGTAGATAAGCTCTTTGATTAGCCTACCTATCTATTAGCTTTTACCGACTATTCCGCAGGATCTTCCCAGGGCAGTCTAAGTCTCGCGCTTTCTCCAATGTCAATCAAATCAAAAGTTCATTACCCAAAGTTTGGAGACAAAGCGAGCCCTCCATTGTTCTTTGATGATTAAAAGTGATAAATTACGAAGTCGGCGAATGTCGTCAAAAGACGTCATTGTTTTCAAAGTCTTCAAAATGATGCCTTCTGATTTCATTTGGTGATAAACCCTTCCTTTGCCTTTGTCTGCACATCGGGCCTGCCCACCTGATACCGCTTCTTAATTAACTTTGGTCATGTCTTTCATTTTGCACGCCCGTTCGTTTAGTTTTGGTTTGCGGTTGACGTTTTGTTTACTTCCTTTTCTCTTACTGTCCTCGGTCGTTTTACCCCTATCCTGTTTGCAAAACAGGAGGCGTGCTTCCTTTGTTTGGAGAGGTAAATGCGGGAGTCCTGTAAAAATTAAAATTTGTTGAACAGTAGTAGCTTTATTTGTCTTGCTATCGGAAATTCTACTTATAAAACATAAAAGTAGGCCTATATTTTTAATTTTAATTTACGCAGTCCAGTTTTTGGTAACAAAATATCGAGTTAGTTTTGTTTGTATTGATTTGTGTATTAAATTTACCCTAATATATTTTTGTAATGAAGTAAATTGACACATTTTGCCGCAAGGTAATAGCATTCACCTCAAATGACATAGCAAGAACGACACTCCCGTTTCAGAACACGTTCTGTCATCAATCACATCCTCAATAAACTACAGACTTTTTCACAATTTGCATAAGTCGGTTCACATAATTTAATCTCGTAGTAAAATAAATTCGTAAGATTTATTCGATCATAATTCAATATAAAATATACCACTCCCTTAATCCTTCAAGCTGGACTTACACCACACCTTCCCATCTCCTAAAACGGATTTCTCACCCAGATTTATGATGATGAAACTCGCAACTCGTCCGTCCGTCGCCGAGGAAACTTGGAACACCGAGAACGCATTTGCGATAAATCAAAATTTTACGTGGCGTGTTTGCCCTTTCGGAACCAGTCGAACTGTTAGCTGACTACCTGAGTTGAACGTACAAGTTGGATAGTGCGGTCGGTCATAATGGCATGGACCGAGTGGTTATAAATTCAGTATTGTTTGTACTGTAAATTGAAACATATTATCAGATTCTCCGTTTCCCTAAATAATTAAAAATAAATATTCTTTTAAAATTAAACATGTTACAGTAATATGAATTAACGAAGTTAATTCAACACCAAATCATTAATTTAGTTGAAGTCGTGAGAAATTAGACTAATAATTTAAACTAATTTACCTAAGCTGGTGAATATTTGTCGTAGTTTATCTGCGATAGGGCTGCATTAAGACAAACGAGACTGCCTCCGAGAGTTTCCAGAGTAGCCGTTTCCCGAATTATCAGATGCAGCTCTGCCATTGTCGTAGGCCGTCCTCTCGTCGCGGTGGCTAATCTATAGTATTAACAATGGATGTAAATTGAAAGTCGGGCAGTGCGACGATAACGTCCACCGAGTCCGAGTAAATCTGCTAGATCGCGGTTCGGATAAGCGAGGTATTCGACGGTGCGATTTTGTCCGCGGACGCGAGCGTGCAGTATTTATAATAGACATCGGCACGCGGCCGACGGACACCCTGCACGCCGTAAATCGCCGACCGGTGCAACCTTCGGGTGTGGGTGACGTCACGGGGGGGGCTGTCGAGGACATCTTGGTGAAGTCCTCTCGAATAAATACTTAGCGAATATCCCAATCGACTGATCTGTATCTAGAATAATGACGATCTCTAGAGAAGAAGGAGAATTGGCCAAAGATTCACCTGCTAGACGCGGTGCCAACGGCCTGATGGATAGAACAAGTTAGCACTTCCAACAGCGGATTCTTCTCCATTACAGTTCTTGATTACCGGCATCCCGGTCTCTACTCTTTATTAATTGTTCCCACCTGTTCTGCCATTCGTCTTAGTTCCTTTCTTCTCCGAGCGCCGTCGTACCCTATTTAACCCCATTATGTCTGTTTACCGTATGCTACACTGTCGCAAATATTGTTATTTCGGTCGTCTTTGGACGCCCCAGCAATGTTTAAAGTGCTCTTGTGTCGTGAACAACGCACTAGTTGACAAAATTATTTGCTAATTGGCAGTGTGTCCGTTTACAAAATAACGTGTTAAAACAGTCTCATTTTTGTAATGTTCATTTTGTTTGGAAATAAATTATTCCTCGCAACATGAGTGTAAAAGATTTTTAAAACAATTTATTTTAGATAATACTGTAAAAAAATACCAGAAAAATATTAACATGCTAAGTAGCCTATAGAAAGTAGGTCCCCACACCGATTTCTCTGAAATCACTGTAAAATAGTTTCAAGAGAAGGGCAATAAGTTGCTTATACGTTCAAGCAATAAATAAATAAAATTGAAAACATATATTTGTATGCTTAACTTTTAACCACTTAAAAACTATTTTAGGGAACAATAACATTTTATCTGAAGAATGCGTTCATCTAAGTTATGTTTCTAGGACGGCCGTATCCCAAGGACTTTGACGTATATTAAGTCGTATTTTTGACTGTTGACAAGTAGAATATTGTTGGGCCGTCTCCAAACAATATCAACCAAAGATACAATTTTGCTTCCCCTCCCCCTCTCCTTGATGTCGGCGCCAAAATCATCGTCTTCAATTTGTTTAAACTATTCTTCGGTTGTAATTAAAGTCTGGGACAAGTTTAGGAATGGTTTGATAACGACTTGTTTCATGACTTTGCTGACACAATTTCACAATAGTAAGTTCCAGCTTATTAGTGCCGGTTGGTGAATTTATGAGAATTAAGGAACTATATGAAGCTGTTGTTACTAAGAACTTTATTATGAAATCATCATATACATAGTTTGAATCTTCTATAGGCGAATTTTAAGCGTAAAATAAGTATAGGCCTATATTGAGTTACCCTTCTATACGGCTCTGCCCCAGAAATAATTTCACCGAATTCGTGTATGGTGTGTTGAGCATTATGATAAAAGTTCACCTATCTAAGATTTTCTTATTTCTAACTTGTAATACATCAAACATTTGAAATAAAATCTCATAAAAACCTTTCTGAAGGGTAAAGGCTTTAAATAATAAAAATGTCTCATACAATAAACTGTGATTTGTTTGAAAAACTTTTTTTTTGAAATACACACTTTCTTCCCCATTTGATCGTCAGTGAAAAAAGTAAGAAAAATTACTACAAATTGCTAAGAAATGCCATAAATATGTATTTTGAGTTTTTGGAAAAAGTCCTATACGCTGTATTTTCAATTTTTATAATCGTTTGCCTCATGAAGAAAACAATGCAACAAGCTTTTCGATGATTTTCATTTCATTTTTATAAGAAAACTCGTTTGTCTGCTTATTTTCAAAATACGATAATAGTATCATTAGAAATTGCTAATATATTTTAAAATTTTCTTTAGAGTGTTCGCGGGGAAATGTGTTAAAATGTCGTAGGATAAAAATTACTCTAGTTAACAAACCGTCGGGAATTGACATAATCGCCTGCCTAGGGCAATAGAAAAATTATAAGTATAGTTCTATATTAAGTTAAACAGTTTTAAGATATCTCTTCAGCAACCTAAATTCAAGCTTTGATAAATAATATAGATCGGTTGGATAACAAACAAACAATTGCGACGTTAATAGTCTGTTTTGGAGACATCATAAAGAGAACCCCAAAACAGATTAAAGTTTTATTGATTTGGCGTTGAATTAATGTTTTTAGAACCCAATTCAACAGTGGTCTAAAGCATGATCCCATAGTGTTTTCATCTCCCATTCCTCAGCATCCACTATTGTTGGTTCCTCGTTCCCTGCAGCTGGCATTCCTGTGACCGCCTTCTCACCCGATGGTTTCTCCGCTGTTGCAGGGGAGGGAGGCGAGGGCGAGCCGCCCCCAGAAGGGCTCGGGGATGAAGCGACTCCCTCGGAGGACGAAGAAGAAGACTCCGTAGACTCGTCGGCGTCGCAGCCGTCCTCCCCGCCACAGCCCAACCCCCTGGAGCCGGAGACGGAGCTGGTGCTCAGGTGAGACATTGGCTTAGTTGGATCATCTGGAATATGTACTTAGGTATTAAAAAAATATTGTTAATAATCGCTCTGACCAATTTATTTTAAAAGCACTTAAATACATGAGAGATCAATGAATTCTCTATGAAATGTTGAGGGTAGACCTGAATAATAGTATGAATAAGTCAATAAATTAATATGTAAAAATAAAATCAAATTAAATCTATCAAAGATCAAATCAACGAACGCTGTACAATGTATTGCTGTATGATAAATAATAAGTTCAAAATTTAAAACTGAGTTTACATGTTTTTTTTTACTCCCATATATATGCTATAGTAACCATTTTAATTTTAAACATACAAATAAAAAAAATAAAAAAAATAAAATAAAGATGTATAAATTTAGAGACC
The DNA here is from genome assembly GCA_030545055.2 of Neoaliturus tenellus. Taxonomy (NCBI): domain Eukaryota; kingdom Metazoa; phylum Arthropoda; class Insecta; order Hemiptera; family Cicadellidae; genus Neoaliturus; species Neoaliturus tenellus. The sequence continues at coordinate 142,390,768 of CM061534.1, forward strand.
TAACTTTTTATTTCCACATTACTACATCTTTCATCTTCATGGAAATGTGTATAGTTTTCTATATGTGTCAACAACGTTCCAAAAAACGTTACTATCTTGTACACTCATTAATGAATTACCTCGTACAATTAGGTTATGATAATAATGCTTATATGCATACAACTCGTAGTATTGTCTCACAATACGTTTTTAGCCATTTGCCACTTTTTCTTATATCCTCTACAATTTTGTAGCCTATGAAAGCGAGAAAAGGCTAAATTTTGTGATTACAATGAACTTTTTTGCCAGTTTATTACCAGCATAATAGAGAAACAATTTTTACATGGGCTGAAAAGGTACAGTTGGGGAAGTGTATTTGACAATTCACTAAACATTCATCGTTTTCACACTCATATTACTTTATTTATACATAGGCCTAATCATTTGACATTCTCTTTGGATTTAATCATGAGCGTGGAACAAACTATCTAAAACAGATTTTAAATACGGAAATTTTCCACTTGCTGGTTTATAATTAAGTATTTCCTATGAATGAACAGTAAATACAAATCGCCACACACTAAAATGTCACAAAAAACTTCCGATTCACTGGTTTGGTTAAAAGTTATCAATTTTAATAATGTTTTTTGTGTGTTCTCGTATTACAAACGCTCTTTGCTTAGTTCCGAGCTAGTGAGTTAGATAATTGTATACTACAACACTGACTCTTCGTGTAAGTTTGTCTGTTCGTGGTTTCCTTTTCAACTGACTATATTTTCTTATAATTTTGGTTTTTCGTAATATAAATGTTGATTTTTCTTGAATTTCTTGGTGGATTTTTTAAAGTACGGTCCTTAAATCATTGATTGTATTTATTATCACTATGCATTTTTATATTATTTGCTTTGTTTTTTTTATTGTGCTTGAATTATTTTGCAATTGTTAGCTATTATAATTCAGTAGTTTTTATATAGTTTTAGTAGCTTGAGATAAAATAACTAATGAGTTATCAAGTTTTGTTTGTTATAATAATTTTTTTGTTGTTGTTATATTGTTTTAGTTTGTTGTTGTCATAATTTAGCCAAAAATTAATTCCTTGTTTGACGTAAATGTAAGATTGTTTCTTTATTATTGCATTATTCACTGCTTTAAAACCATATACATATCAACAAGAATTCTTCAATAATTTAACAATGGCACTAATTCATTATTTAAAAATTATCATTCATTACAAAATATTTCGTCAATAACAATAAAATGCTTGACCTCTTACATTCGAAGAAGTGAATAAGAAATTCAAATTACCAATACTTAACGCAGCCTGAGAACACTATTTATGAGGCCCGAAGACGGAAAACTCAGAGAAACAAATAAAGATACTAAAAACTGTCGGGAATCAGAATAAATTATAATTATGCGAACAAAAGAAACAAAATAAAACAATTTGTACATAGGAAGACGTAGCCGTGATTAATGTGCAGTTCGGAGGCGGCGAGCGCGGGTGAAAAACAACGTCCTCTCTTTTGTCAACTTTAAGATGAAATACTTACATAGACCTTAATCTACTTTGGAGTGGAGCTTGTTAAAGAAATTCGCCCTTTAAATTCGCAAATAGTTAAACAGTCAACGTCTCTACCTTTACTTTTTTACCTGAATTTCATTTAATATTATAGTGCACAAAAGGATAAACGAATTATTGGTAAAGTTATATTGGACGGACTGTCCAAAATTTGAAGCTCATTGGCTCAGGTACCTAGCTACCGATGTGTACATTGTGTATCAGACAGTGTGAAGCAGATGTATGATTGTGCAGGGAGGGATGGGAAGGTCTCAGAGCCGTTGACGCCAGGGTATCAGATTGTAGTTAACAGTAGTTGCACACTATATTTGGTAGCTAACTACCGATGTGTACAGTGTGTATCAGACAGTGTGAAGCAGATGTATGATTGTGCAGGGTGGGATGGGAAGGTCTCAGAGCCGTTGACGCCAGGGTATCAGAGTGTAGTTTACAGTAGTTGCACACTATATTTGGTATCTAGCTACCGATGTGTACAGTGTGTATCAGACAGTGTGTAGCAGATGTATGATTGTGCAGGGAGGGGTGGGAAGGTCTCATAGCCGTTGTCGCCAGGGTATCATATTGTAGTTCACTGTAGTTGCACACTATATTTGGTAGCTAGCTACCGATGTGTACAGTGTGTATCAGACAGTGTGTAGCAGATGTATGATTGTGCAGGGAGGGATGGGAAGGTCTCATAGCCGTTGTCGCCAGGGTATCATATTGTAGTTCACTGTAGTTGCACACTATATTTGGTAGCTAACTACCGATGTGTACAGTGTGTATCAGACAGTGTGAAGCAGATGTATGATTGTGCAGGGAGGGATGGGAAGGTCTCAGAGCCGTTGACGCCAGGGTATCAGATTGTAGTTCACAGTAGTTGCACACTATATTTGGTATCTAGCTACCGATGTGTACAGTGTACATCGGACAGTGTGTAGCAGATGTATGATTGTGCAGGGAGGGATGGGAAGGTCTCAGAGCCGTTGACGCCAGGGTATCACATTGTAGTTCACAGTAGTTGCACACTATATTTGGTATCTAGCTACCGATGTGTACAGTGTACATCGGACAGTGTGTAGCAGATGTATGATTGTGCAGGGTGGGATGGGAAGGTCTCAGAGCCGTTGTCGCCAGGGTATCACATTGTAGTTCACTGTAGTTGCACACTAGTGTTTGATAGCTAGCTACCGATGTGTACAGTGTGTATCGGACAGTGTGTAGCAGATGTATGATTGTGCAGGGTGGGATGGGAAGGTCTCAGAGCCGTTGTCGCCAGGGTATCACATTGTAGTTCACTGTAGTTGCACACTAGTGTTTGATAGCTAGCTACCGATGTGTACAGTGTGTATCGGACAGTGTGTAGCAGATGTATGATTGTGCAGGGAGGGATGGGAAGGTCTCAGAGCCGTTGTCGCCAGGGTATCACATTGTAGTTCACTGTAGTTGCACACTAGTGTTTGATAGCTAGCTACCGATGTGTACAGTGTGTATCGGACAGTGTGTAGCAGATGTATGATTGTGCAGGGAGGGATGGGAAGGTCTCAGAGCCGTTGTCGCCAGGGTATCACATTGTAGTTCACTGTAGTTGCACACTAGTGTTTGATAGCTAGCTACCGATGTGTACAGTGTGTATCGGACAGTGTGTAGCAGATGTATGATTGTGCAGGGAGGGATGGGAAGGTCTCAGAGCCGTTGACGCCAGGGTATCACATTGTTGTTAACAGTAGTTGCACACTATATTTGGTATCTAGCTACCGATGTGTACAGTGTGTATCGGACAGTGTGTAGCAGATGTATGATTGTGCAGGGTGGGATGGGAAGGTCTCAGAGCCGTTGTCGCCAGGGTATCACATTGTAGTTCACTGTAGTTGCACACTAGTGTTTGATAGCTAGCTACCGATGTGTACAGTGTGTATCGGACAGTGTGTAGCAGATGTATGATTGTGCAGGGAGGGATGGGAAGGTCTCAGAGCCGTTGTCGCCAGGGTATCACATTGTAGTTCACTGTAGTTGCACACTAGTGTTTGATAGCTAGCTACCGATGTGTACAGTGTGTATCGGACAGTGTGTAGCAGATGTATGATTGTGCAGGGAGGGATGGGAAGGTCTCAGAGCCGTTGACGCCAGGATATCACATTGTAGTTAACAGTAGTTGCACACTATATTTGGTAGCTAGCTACCGATGTGTACAGTGTGTATCGGACAGTGTGTAGCAGATGTATGATTGTGCAGGGAGGGATGGGAAGGTCTCAGAGCCGTTGACGCCAGGGTATCACATTGTAGTTTACAGTAGTTGTACACTATATTTGGTAGCTAGCTACCGATGTGTACAGTGTGTATCGGACAGTGTGTAGCAGATGTTTGATTGGGCAGGGAGGGGTGGGAAGGTCTCATAGCCGTTGTCGCCAGGGTATCATATTGTAGTTAACAGTAGTTGTACACTATATTTGGTAGCTAACTACCGATGTGTACAGTGTGTATCGGATAGTGTGAAGCAGATGTATGATTGTGCAGGGAGGGGTGGGAAGGTCTCATAGCCGTTGTCGCCAGGGTATCATATTGTAGTTAACAGTAGTTGTACACTATATTTGGTAGCTAACTACCGATGTGTACAGTGTGTATCGGATAGTGTGTAGCGGATGTATGATTGTGCAGGGTGGGATGGGAAGGTCTCAGAGCCGTTGTCGCCAGGGTATCACATTGTAGTTAACAGTAGTTGTACACTATATTTGGTATCTAGCTACCGATGTGTACAGTGTGTATCGGATAGTGTGTAGCAGATGTATGATTGTGCAGGGTGGGATGGGAAGGTCTCAGAGCCGTTGTCGCCAGGGTATCACATTGTAGTTAACAGTAGTTGTACACTATATTTGGTATCTAGCTACCGATGTGTACAGTGTGTATCGGATAGTGTGTAGCAGATGTATGATTGTGCAGGGTGGGATGGGAAGGTCTCAGAGCCGTTGACGCCAGTTTATCACCGAGTCGCCTCTCCCTCTCAACTCCTCGCTGCTGTAATTAAGGAACCAGCCGTAAATTTCAATATCCCGCCCAACTCCTCTGTTTTGATGTATTCTGAACGGATTAAATTCTTTGCTCAGACGTTTTTGCGATGTTACTCGATACTCGATTCGAGACTTAGAGTGATTAATGTTGTTGTTAATTAGGGAGCCGGTTATTTAGGGGAAATGTTCGTTAGCGAATTGATTAAATGAATTCGCTAGCGATAGAAAAGTTTTGTCAATGTTTAATATCTGTTTTTAGTTTTGCTATGGACAATATTTTCCAATACTATGTTATTTCTGATAACTAAACTGTTAATTTAATTGCATACTAGAAATCTGCTCATTTTCATGTTCATTACAAATTCAGTACCATGTTATTAATAAATTGTAGTTGAATTAAGTGGCAATTGCAACAAAACTTCAAAATAAAAACGCGTTTATTTTGAAATATCCTTAACTAACAGACCATGAAACCTATAGTTTACTACTTTTACGTTCAGTCAATATTTAAAAAAGGTAACCAATGAATTACTGATTTGTTATTTGTATTTACCGGGATAAACAGTTGTGTAGCAGGGCAACACATTGTGCGCGGATCGATGTAAGGTCGTTTGACGCGCGGCAGGGGGCGCAGCGCCCGTCTTGCAGCGATATTTAGCACCGGTGCGCACCCATTATCGTAAATCAACGGCGCAAACATTTTTCCAAAGCGTTTCGCGACAAAAAGTCTTGCATAAAGACGAGGCATTTGAGGGGGAGCTACGCTTGTGGGAGAGAGAAATGAAACCGCGTTTTGTTTCGGGGACTCAAACGAATAAGAATACGAGGTGAAAGATCATTTCTCTAGAAAAGTCGACAAGGAGGAATTACATGTAGTGTGACGAAGTGCTCGACACGGCTCCCAGTATGTGGATGTGGACGGGATCTCCGCTTCTGTCGAACAATTTATGGTCACCGCTTAATGGCTGTTTGGCCGCCGCGATTAGTTCCCGTCATCGGACATCACCGCTCAGCGACACGCTATTTATAACCGGGGAATGTCGTCAGATCGTGGTTCACTTTAATGTCACCGTAAATAATACCGCGTCTCTAATTAGACTCTCCTGTTTCAGGGATCAGAGGAGCCCATCCAGAGACTCGAGAGGTTCGTCGCTGCCGCCGAGGTGCCCTTCCCGCGACTCCGAGGGCTCCGAGAGGGCGCTCCCCATGGCGCCCGTCAGCCCGGTGTCGCTGATCCCGCCCGCCTTCCTGCCGACGGTGGCGCCCCACAGGCTCATCATGACATCGCCTCAAGGATCGGTCTCTCCTCTAGTATCTTCATCATCTTCCCCACCGATGCTCATTCCAGCCACGTCGTTGGTCTCTCCGAGATCTCCTCCACCACGTTCACCTTGTGAAACTGATGCGGCTGTTCTGGACTTTAGCAAGAAACGAGGATCTGAAGAAGGTCCCGGTCTCGACCTGAGCAAGGGTTCTCCTGTTCCTCCATCGGAATCTAGTCCTCTGGATCTCTCAGTCTCGAGCAGAAAGAGGGGACAAGATGATTCGTCTTGCGGATCACAATCCCCGAGCCCTCAACCTCGAAAAGCACCGAGAGTTTCGACCGACTTTAAAACCGTCGTTTCTCCATGGACTTCTCCGGTAGTCGCCTCGCACTTTCCTTACTTCGCCGCTGCTGTGGCTGCTGCTAACAGCTTGTCGCCAAAACTCAACGCTAGCCTCAACCATTCCAGTAGTGATAGCTCATTGTGGAACGGAAAAATGAAAGTGGGTGATAAACCTTCCTTTGCTCCGAGCCCCGTTGATGCAACGAAAGCACTAGAAAAAATGAGTGAACTAAGCAAACTTGGAGGAGATGAATTCAGGTCGATGGGAAACAGTGGAGGTTCTGGTGGAAGACATAGTGCATGGCAATCGCATTGGCTTAACAAAGGAGCCGATCAAGCAAAAGACGTATTGAAATGTGTCTGGTGCAAACAAAGCTTCCCAACATTGGCTGCTATGACTACGCATATGAAAGAAGCTAAACATTGTGGAGTAAATGTTCCTGTACCTAATATACAACCCCCACCACCCCCAATTCCTCAACCGACAACACCCACCTCTTCTATTCCTCCTGTCAGTTTGCCCAATTTATCATCTTCTGGAAGTGGCAAGCCCTCTCCAGCTGACCTAAACCTTTTGATTAAAGAGACAATGCCACTCCCGAGAAAATTGGTTCGGGGACAAGATGTGTGGTTGGGCAAGGGAGCCGAGCAGACAAGGCAGATTCTCAAATGCATGTGGTGTGGTCAGAGTTTCAGATCTTTAGCAGAGATGACAAGCCACATGCAGCAAACACAGCATTACACCAACATAATCTCACAGGAACAGATTATATCTTGGAAGTCGGCAGATGAAGGAAAATCGAGCGGAGGCAACAGTGGAAGTGGCGGAGGAGGATCTGCAGGAAATTGTGGGAGCGGTACGGTCAGTTCTGCCGGAGGTGGTGGTGCAGCAAGCAGTCATGTTAGCGCAGTGCTCACCTGCAAAGTTTGTGACCAGGCGTTCAGTTCCCTAAAAGAACTCAGTAATCACATGGTGAAGAACTCTCATTACAAAGAGCATATAATGAGATCGATAACAGAAAGTGGCGGAAGACGCAGGCAAACGAGGGAAAAGAGGAAAAAGTCACTTCCTGTTAGGAAGCTCTTAGAACTGGAGAGAGCTCAAAATGAGCTAAAAAATGGAGAGGGGGGAATGATGATGATGGGTGGGAAAATTGGTCGAGAAATGCACTCAGCAGGGAGGATAACTTGTGAGAAATGTGGAGAAAAGATTGATATGGCTGTATTTGTTGACCACATTAGAATGTGTATAGGAGGAGGACATATCAGTAGCGATCAGAGAAATCTTCTTAAGTCAGCCTTGTTATCAAATAACATGCTCCCCTCTGACCAGCATGCAAGTGTCACTCAGGCTCTTCGGGAAAGCAGGAAGATCAAAAAAGAAGACCCGCAGTTATCTCCATCAGCAACCGATCTTTCAGTTCCTCCAACAAGTCCTGATAAAGAAGCTTCCAAGCAAGACGGCAAAACCTCATCTCCATCTGTTCTCAATGCGATCGAGAAATTAATAGAGAAAAGTTTTGATTCAAGAGCAAGGCATGGAGCGCCTGGCTATGCAGGTCCAGGTGGTATGGGCCAAGGAGTGATTGGGTCAAGCATACTAAAAAGGTTAGGTATTGATGAGAGTGTTGATTATACGAAACCACTCGTAGACCCTCAAACCATGAATCTTCTTAGGAACTATCCCCATCACTCTCACGGACATTTCGGTAGAAGAGAACGAAGTGGTAGTGAGTCTAGCTCCATGTCAGAACGAGGTCGAACCGAAGCCTCTACACCTGATAGGAAGTTTGATCCTTCAGATAGGTTAATGAGCTCAACTCCCAGAACCACGCCGGAAAAGAGAATTCAAACCCCACCCTCAGCGAAGAACTCGACGCATGAAGAATGTCCTGAAGATGACGTACGCATAAAAAAGGAAGTAGAAGATGACGAGGTGCCCTTAGAAAGTAACATGAGACACGATGTCGTCGTCAAGAAGGAAGATATGGAAAACGGAGATGATG